>SNQJ01S0112922.1:47042-68009 GCA_010110895.2 Picea sitchensis
TGAAATCACCAAGCCTCCTAGCACAAGTGCAGACTCACTTATGCTAACTCCATTCTTCCACTATGATGATCTAATGTCACAATGACATCTCTCCTTTTATATAGGATTCCAATGAGTGAGTTTAGGAGCCCTTCCTAAACTCAACAATTTATTAGAATATTTTAATCCTCTTTGTGGGTGTGGCACCCCCCAACAAACCCATAAATCCCATCAACTTTCCCATGAGGTCCTAGCCTCATTTCTAGGTCAATTTCATTGAAACAAAAGTCAAAACTGGGGCCAACGAAAATTCCCACATGCCCTATACCTTGGCCTCTAGTGATAATACCTCCTGAAGCTACAAAGATCAACAATGACATTCATGGTATCATCATTATTATCATCGCTAATAATATATCTCTTCTTAACTAATTAACTAAACTAATATCAAACTCTTCACATCTTCAATGCCTTACCAACCCCCTCCTCACACACTATTTATTATGAAAAATATACTTTTCCCACCAATTCCTCCTTCTTCCTTTTATTGCCACTTTAATTTCCATCTACCATAAATATAAATTGATAAAATTACCAATGACGTTCCCCTTGTACTTTCTTTCCTCATCTATGCAATGGTGATGAAATTTCTGCTTAAACATTGATTTTAAAATTCTAAAATTTGTATCAATGTAATTCTGTTGACTTTCTATAATCCAACACACAAAGATTATAGCCAATAATTTAGTTTAACCATAAATTATACTTGCTGATATAAATCTGAAAATTATGCTGAAAACCTACAACTGAGTTATTTAACTAGAAAATAAAAACAAAAGCATACATAGAACCAAGCACATAAAATGGGCAAACACCAGATATTCCCTGGAAACATTAGTGTGGGGAAAACCAACAAAGAGGGGATTTTATTGGGCTTGCAAGAGAGAAATTATAGCAGCAAAAATATCAGAAATTTCTTACAGAATTTCCCAGCAACTTTCCTATGTTTTTCTCAGCAAAACAACCCAACTATTTTAGGCCATGTATGTACCAACAAGTACAAACAACATATGACCTGTGTACAACCTGTACGATCCACACAAATTCGACATGTATGGCCTACACTTCAGTTGGATGGTACGACATGTGTACAACCTTTGGCTGGTTGAGTTGATTTGTCCCTAATTCAATTTCCTTATACTTGTTGAATGCACTCTAGAATCAACCTCTTGATGGCTGTTGTAAATGGAATGAGTTCGACGTCCCTCTGCTATTAAGAATGGATCTAATTCGGCCTCCACTAACTGCTCCATATTTGGCCCAAAACTCACCCTTTCGGCCTCAGCTGCTCCTTTTTCCTTTCTTTCCCAAGCGCCCTCTTCCTCTTCTCACAAAATGAGAATGTGTGTCCCTCACCCTCAACCCCTCTCTTTATCTCACCTTCAACCACCTTTCTGCTTTGATTTGTGTGCCCATTTCAACCTCCAAGGCTCCAAGGAGGTTCACGCCCCTTGGTTGGACCCCACAATCAACTCAAAAGTCCAAGAGGTGTGCCCCACTATCTAGGGACCCACATAACACTCAAAGATAAATTAACTTAGGCTAAAAGATAAATAAAGGTTGATATGGGCTGATTATTGTGTCCATCAACATGCCTAGGACACTGAGGCCCCTGCCGAGACACCTACCGAGCTACAAAACTAACAAATTCCACTATGAATTCCTCTTTTCATACCATACTAGAGTTGTAAAAAAACAATAAAACAAAAAAAGTTAAAAAAGAAAGTGAAAACATATTTTCCTTACCAAATGAATGATGGAAAAAATGTAATTTTGATCTGAAGGTTGTGAATAAGGTCCAGTCCAAATTTATTCCTTAACTTCTCTCCCTCCAATTCCTTAGGTTGTGAATAAGGTCCAGTCCAAATTTATTCCTTAACTTCTCTCCCTCCAATTCCTTTTATGTGTTCAATCTATTTTTCTCTCCTTTCCCACTTTGCTTTCTAGTTCTACCTCTTTAGTTTATGTAAGCGTGGATGTTTTTAAAGAAACTTCAATTGTATCATTCTTATAAATGTGGAAGTTTTTAAAGAAATTTCAATTGTATCATTCCTATAAATGTAGAAGTTTTTAAAGAATATATTTTTGTTCTTTCTATAAAAATAGATGTCTTGTGAAAAATTCTAACATTATTATTTGTTTAATTCTTTTAGTTTTGTTCTTAGTTACTTCATTTTTATTTAAAGCCTTGATAACTTTTGGAGAGTGCCTAGTGCAAGGATTTTATTATTCTAGTTTTTAACGTCTTGATAAGTCTTTAATTTACTTCGTTATTATATGTTTTAATGTCCTTCGTTATTATTAATCCATGCCATAGGCATAGAGGGACTATATCAATCGATAATTTGTTGACCTCGTATTAGATTGTCCATTGACCACAAATATTTCCATATTATCTATTGTTGGAACTAGGGAACTAAAAACGCTGATTTTTATATAATAAAAAGTACCATATTTGCCATGATATGATTGGACAACGGATTGAAGGTCTTATTGCCGACTTCACTATTCCCAATGTTATATATGTTGGCATATACAAAGTATTTCATCGTATATGGTCTTTTTGAATCATATATTTTCTTATGCACTGGTCGAAGGTGGATTAATGCTAACATTAGTTCAAATGTTTTAGTTAGCATTTTCTGCTAGCTAGAATACATTCTCTACCATATTACTATGTGTGATTTTTTCTTTATTCTTGCGTGCTTTGAGAGAACAGGCCTGCCACGTTGCATTTTTTCTTAAATGTTTGCACAGGACTATGTCCTTCGACGGTTCTGACAGTCTTAAGTGTTTACCTAACAAGTCTGGCAGTCTTAAATGTTTATTGTACATAGGTGTTGCAATACAGTTTCCATTCCATTTTTTTGATGGTGTTGTTTGCAGTGAATTGTTCTTCGCCGACATCGGTGGTTCAGTGGTCGATGCTTGTTTGCTAGTTCGTTCCATGATCCTTGTTCTTGTTTGATTCAACTTTTCAAATTTGAGGTCCTGCAGTTGCAGTTGTACCTCTTGGTGGTTGTTGACTGGTTTGTTGTTCTTCAACTTTGCAAGTTGTTGGACCTATTGTTGCGGTTTACAGATTTTGGGGCCGAGCTGTTGTCATCCCTCGTTGACGGGCAAGTTTCCATGCCATTGTTTCGTTGGTATTTTTCAATGGTGGGAGTCCCTACCTCAAAATTATGTTGCATAAAATGTTTCTCTGTGCTCTTAATTTCTGTTCCTGGAAACCATGTTCTTCATATGCTGGCTTCCATGTCATATCTATTTCGAAAATTGCAATGCAGAGGGGCTTTCGAAAAGTAGTTTGGAGCTATCACAAGAGGGAACCATCCGTCGAGGTGTAGACACAGGGAATGATTTTATTCTGTGGGTCAGAAAACTGCGTCCAGTTGTTGCCTTTGTCCTGTCCTTTCTATTTTGTAGAAATTTTTCTTGGCTATGAGAAGCTTGTAGGATGCATGCCATGAATAGGTTGAAATCGATCTTTCTGCTGGGTAAATTTATGGTGTTATTTATTTGCGTTGTTTCTTTGTTTTTGGTTCGCTTTCCAATCTGGGTTTGTTTTCTTGTCATCTTATATGGAGACTAGGGGGGATTGAATTTGACAAGAAGAAGGTTGAAAGATACATACAGGGATTGGTACCCAGTTCCGTGCTTGTAGTTTTCCTATTTTGCTTTCCTTTTTTTCCCTACTTTTATTATTTTTTTCCCCTTTTCTCTGTTTTAATGCAAACTAAAACTATCTAACAAACAACTTCAAAATGACAGTTCAAAATATGAAAGAAGTAATAGATGTTGACTCGTATGAAATAGATACACACTCCATTATACATGACAACATTGACGAGGTTTTGCATAGCAATGGGATTTTTAGATTGGATGCATTCTCGTATACTGTAGGGGATTGCCTTTTCTATGCATTTCAGGTTCTACTGCATTTTTTCTATTCCTCGACCGACTTGCGCAATGGATTGATAGTTTTTTCCTGGGATATTTAAAAAATGGTGACGCTGAGGCATTGGAGTCATATGAATACGAACTGGAATAATTGTCTTTGACAGTTGCATGGAATACATGATGTCGCTATATATTTTTCAAAGATGCGGTTGTCTGCATCTCCAATTCTGCCTGCACATGAGAGGGGAATTTGGGGAGATATATTTTGTATACGGTGGCTGTCTAACTGGCTCAATATATCAATTGGAATATGATCATTGATGAGAAAAACAAGATATCTACTATTTAACAAAACTACATCTGAAAATCCATATTGCATCTTGTTCCATGATGCCAATGTTGTCAGTGGTCATTATGAACCACTACTGTATAAAAAAATGTCCATATGCAATGTTGAAGAAGCTTGTATTTACTTGTCCCTCATCTGCAAAGACCTTGAAATGCAGTGGAAATGGATTATGCATTGCATAGACTGCCATGGTTTACAACTAGCAACAACTATTGTGTCTAGCTGTGGAGATAGTCTGTTCAATCCAATTTTTTGTTTGGTAGTAGCAGAGTTCGATGTGCAGTCGCCGTGGCTTTACACTATACAATCATTTTTGAATGCAATTATAGGTGGAAACCAATAGGATTTTAGGTGCTTGCATGATCACCTTTCGCCATATCTCCTACAAAATATGTCGACAATTGGAAGTTGGCAAGAATACCTTGTAAACATGGCACTGCCATATGAAAAAGGGAATGTGGAGGGTTGCAGATTCTGTTTGAAATGGTTGTCTATCATGTTAAGAGTAAATATCCGGGTGTGGTGGGCCTTTCCAGATGGCACTATCCATTCCTGGTCTATTGATTCAAATTACGCTCGAACAATTGACATCCTCTTGTTGAAAACATATACAACACATATCCATTATGAAACTTTGCTTGGACATATCCGTGATTCAGGGTTGAATGTCCATGCCAGCCAAACCACATCGAATTTGCATATGTGTCACATGCTTTTTAGTGAGAATGAAACTCCTCCTGGTTGTGATTTGGCCATACAGGGCTTGAACAAAAGAGCCATGCGTGGAATTCATCGCAATTGTGATGAGGCCATACTGGGCTTAAACAAAAAACGTAGAGTAAGTTATCACAACTTGAAAAAAGTTATGCGTAAAATTCGTCCCAGTTGTGATGAGGCCATACACCCCTTAAAAAAAAACGTACACTAAGTTATGACAACCTGAATCAGAGTGAAATTAATCCCAGTTTCCATTAGGTCATCGTGCCCTTGGACAAGAAACGTAGAGTAAGTTACCACAACTTGAAAAAGGTCAGGCGCGAGAGAAAAAAATACATTGCTACGCTTCCTTTTAGAGAGAAACTCACATATCACAATCTAAAGAAATTTGTTCGTTCACAACAGAAGAGAAATAGGTACGGTCGCATATCCCATAATGGTCATGCAACTGTCACATTTCGTGGCCTAGAAACAACACCATGCACTACTACCAATGAAAACCAACAAACACTTTCTACTCATACTTCCCTGCGAAAGAAAAATGCAAGATAGACGTACATGAAACAAATTAAAGACACTCATTCCATTGCGTGTGCAATTTGTGAACAATTGAATTTCTCAAAAAATAGTAAGTCTTTCATGCTTGATTTGCAAGCAAAATACCTCCACTTGACAACGCATGATAAACCATTTTCCAGTGGAAAAATTTGTCTTCCATGCAAGCGGTCGCTTCAAAATGGAAAATTGCCACAATTTGCAACCCCTGAACAAATAAGATGTAATACACCACTACCAGATGTAAGTGCACTTACAGAACTTGAGGAGATATTTGTGTCTCTGCGAATTGTATTTGCACAAATCATGCCTTGGGGCTATAAAAAACCCTAGATGGGTTTAATAGGATCAATTATTAATGTGCCTGTTCAACTAGATGTTGTGCAAAAAGCCTTGCCACAATTCATTAGTGATACAATGACAATTGCTGTGGCTCTGAAAAGACGCATGCGATACAAAATTGCCTATCAGACAAGAAAAGTGTGTGTGCATGATGTTATGAAAGAATTAAAGGAATTATGTTCCAGGGCCCTGTACAAAGAACATAACATTTGTATAAATGAGAACTGGAACAATGTTCTTGCAGAAGAAGATGCCAACTCTGCAGAGACTCTCGAAAATGATAGTGAATTTGATGCAAGTGATGAATCGGAGAATGAAACATCTGTTGAGACATTGGTGCATGGATTCACTGATTCACAGTGCATTCGTGACTTGCAAGACAAGATTGTCAAAATTGCACATGTTGAGGGGCAACGTCCAGTTGGAATATTCAAGGACAAATTCGTTGAGGAAATGAACTTTCCAACACTCTTCTATGGAGATCTGCGTGCCATTAACATTACAAAAGGATTCAGTTATGATAAAATATTCTGATGGGGGTTTCTACATTCAAGCTGTGACTTCTCATGTCACATAAGAAATTTGTTTTTCAAAACAATGCGCATAATAATAGAGCAAGTTCTCTCCTGCATATGGGTTCGAATAAGAAAAGGCCAGTTACAAGGAAGAAAGTTGTTGGCCAAGGATGTCAAGTACAAAGTAAACCTAGAAAAAATTCTAAAATCTGATATTGGATACATAGATTTCAAAAACATTCGCACCTCTCCTGACTATTTGCAACAAAACAAAAAAACTATTTTTGCAATGATCCGACAATTGGGCCCGCCAACATTTTTCATCACATAAACAAGTGTAGAGCATTGTTGGGATCCATTGGTAGCTACCGTATCTAACCTCCATAGGAACATGAAACGTAAAAAACAAACTGATACAATGGAAAACAATTACATTGACTACCTCATAAGAAAAGGCCCAATGACATGTACTCGCTACTATAGACATAGAATAATGCTTTGAGACAATTGTTATACCATGATGAAACATTTTAGGAAAAATATTGGACTACTTTTTTGTGACTGAATTCCGAATAGGGGAAATGAACATGACCACACCCTGTTGTGGATAGAGGTTACCTGGGTCCTATGGAGATGACAAAAACTTAGAGATCAGACAATTTGTGGAGAAATACATAACGTGCAACACAGATCATTTGGATCCTGAACACCAAGAAGTTCATAGACTTCATACAAATTTGTAGAAAACAAAACTTCGCATTCAGGATACAACTTTCAGGTGTGTAATGAGAGCTACAAGAATCATAGAACCATTTAGTTTAGAGGACAATGTTGTTTTTGAGAAATATAAATCCTTGTTATAGCATTTCTAGAACAAAGGAGGCAACCAATCATGAGCCGATGCATTCTCGGCCAATTTAAATCTATCGGAGATAAGGTACATCAAAGCCATACAGTATGCGGCTTCACGCAACCAACAATTTTCCTTAGAATAAAACTTTCCCGTATTTGGAACAATGGTTTCTCCAAGGACATTACCCGGTTATGTGGAAAGCAAATATAGATCGTGTGAAAATGCGATTACTTTCGGTGCATATGCTGACATCCTCTTGTACCTCGTATATTACAAATGTCGACAAATCTATGGCAAGTGCATTCAAAGAATACACAAAGAACATGAAATAAAGTCCTTATTGATGCCATACAAATGATACACCCCCTTGGAAATACATTGCTTAATATTCAACAAATACGCTCAACAAACAGTTCACATTGCATTTTCCTACCCCTCACTTGTAGTTCAAGAAAATGTATCTTCATAAACACATCTCCTTGAAAATGCACATTTGTGCTCAAACCACTGGTTTTGCTAGAAGGCGATAATTCAGAGGACGTGCTATGTTGCTCTATTGTTGATTATTACCTCCAGTGTCCATCTCCTATTAGGCATATCTTCTTGGCAAAATTCGTATCGCATTGCAAAATGGTGTAGCCCATATCCAAAGAAAAACCCTCCGGTGATACGATTTGTCAAATACAATGAAAATCATTAGACTATGAAAACTATTGTAGAGAAAAAGCTAGCACTTGCCTCGTTACGTTAGATGAAAATGAAGAACATTAAAACATAGCTTCTCTTCATGCCGTTTGTGTATGTACCTCACGAGACTATAGTGCACATCAATGAAGATAAATTTACCTACAATGTTAATCCAACTTGTAGTACAAATGATACACACACTTGGCAACACATTGCTTAATCTTCAACAAATGTCTGCTCAACAAGCAGTTCACATTGCACTTTCCCTACCCCTCACTTGTAGTTCAAGAAAATGTGTCTTCATAAACACATCTCCACTTGAAAAATGCACATTTGTGCTCAAACCACTGGTTTTGCTAGAAAAAGAGCCTGACAATTAAGAAGACGTGCTATGTTGCTCTATTGTTGATTATTACCTCCAGTGTCCATCTCCTATTAGGCATATCTTCTTAGTAGAATTCGTATCGCATTACAAAAAAAATGGTGTGCCCATATCAAAAAGAAAAAAACCCTCAGTGATACGATTTGTCAAATACAATAATCATTCTGACTATGAAAACTATTGTAGAGAAAAACTGCTGCTATACGTTCTGTTCGATGAAAATGAAGAGACATTAAAACATAACTTCTCTTCATGGGAGGCTGTGTATGTTGCCTCTGAGACTATAGTGCACATCAATGAAGATAAATTTACCTACAATGTTAATCCAACATGGGGTGATCTAGAAATTGTAGTTAATGAGCTAGAAAACCCTGGCAATCCTGATGAGACATTCACAAACCGAAAAACAACCAAAACTCCTTGTGAGTCCTATGACTTACAATCGGATTTGCCTCGTCCTCCAGCAGGTGGAGGTGAAAAACGTATCAATCTTGGTTTTGAAGTCACAAAATATCTTTTCCTAATAGAAAATAATGAATACCACAGAATAAGACGTCTGTTGAATCAAGAACAACAAGCAATTGTAAAGAACATTGCTCTTATAAAACGCTTGAACATGGACACTCTTGTGCACTTGTTCCTTATAGGTGGAGCAGGAACATGCAAGACATTCACAATGAAAGCACTGTTCCAAATGCTTATACGAATCTATTATTCAAACAATTCCTTTGATCCTATGAAACCAAAGGGCCTAATAGTTGCATACACAGGAAAAGATGCATACAATGCAGGTGGAACAACAGTCCACTCTGCATTTTTAATTCCTTTTAACAAGTCACAATTTCTTCCACTTAGCAAGAAAATGTTGGATACATTGTCTAAGCTTTATGAGGAACTCCGACTTGTCATTATAGATGAAGCATCTTTGATTGGAAGTCGGTTCTTGTATTTCATTGACAACCGACTAAGAAGAATAAAACATGTGCACACGAAATACTTTGGAAACATTGACATGATATTCTGTGGGGATCTTTACCAGGAACAACCCATCCAGGATTCATTGATATTTGAACAACATATCGTTAACATGGAAATGATTATGCATGAATTCTGGAGAGACAATATTAAATGCTTTGAATTGCATAGTACAATGCGTCAGACAGATGAAACATTCATTTCAATTCTGAATAGAATGCGGACAAACAACCAAACATATGATGACTTAACATATATCAATTCGAGGTGCTTGCAACAAACATTGACATGGTATTTTGTGGGGATCTTTACCAGGCACAACCCATCCAGGATTCGTTGATATTTGAACAACATACCGTTAACATGGAAACAATTACGCATGAATTCTGGAGAGACAATATTAAATGCTTTGAATTGCATAGTACAATGCGCCAGACAGATGAAACATTCATTGCAATTCTGAATAGAATGCGGAAAAACAACCAAACATATGATGACTTAACATATATCAATTCAAGGTGCTTGCAGCCTACACCAATAGACCCAAGGTTCCCTTACCTGTTCTACACAAATAAGGATGTTTCAATGCATAACAGCCACATGCTATCGCTCATGCCTGGCGATGATATCATCATCAATTCAATTGACCTGGAAGAAGACAACCATGGAAATGTGCCACATCATGAACATACACCCACTTTACCTTTGCATCTTGTCCTCAAATTAGAAATGATGGTTGAAATATATGTCTGTAACTATGATTCACAGGATGGCTTGGTCAATGGTGCAAATGGAATACTCAAAGGCTATACGAAAACAAAAAAACTTGATGCCCTTTGGATTAAGTTCCATGAACCACATATAGGCAAGCGACAAACAAGCAAATTGTCTTATCTATATAATTCAAACATTGGAAGTGATTGGAAATCTATTTTGCGAATATCAAAGCCATTATCGACATCAACAAATATGGGTCGACTGAAAATTCGAAAACAATTTCCGATTAAACTTGCATGTGCACGTATAGTCCACAGATCACAAGGACTAACACTTGATAATGTTGCATTTCAGCCTACTGGAATTCAGATACATGGACTTGTATACACAACTCTGTCCCGTGTCAGAAGCATAGACTCCTTGTATTTACTAAGTCCTCTTTCAAAAGATAACTTCAAAGTCAAACATAAAGTTGATATTGAAATGGAACGATTGAGGACCACCGCAAAATGACAACTGCCCTATGATTACCAATTCATACAAACAAATTCATCTGTATCAATTCTCTCACTTAATACACAAAGCTTAAATGAACATATGGATGATATACTCAATGACTATGATACAATGCAATCTGATATTCTGTGCTTACAGGACACATACATGGCATTATGCATGCGGAACAAAGAATTCCCAAATCACAATTGAATATCAAGTTACATTACACATGGGGTGATGATATTGGTGAAAAAACATGTACCAATTTTGGAGCATATACATATCGAAGAAAATAATGTTGAGGTGGTGCTTGCAAATTTTGTTTTCCATGAAACAAAAATTGCGATAGTGAATCTGTATGCTACTCCCCATGCAACATTCTCCAAAATAGTAGATGTTATTTCAAATGCATTGGGTCATTTCCATCTGAACGGAGCCATTGTGATTATAGGAGACTTCAATATTGACATGCTACAAAAGAATGGCAGAACAAAAGAATTGGAAAATTACATGTGCAAATACAATCTTCTCTTTCTTTTGCACAACACAACCCATCTGCAAAACACACTTATTGACCATGTGTGGTTGAATGTTCCCATTCCTCAATAAAGTATGTTTATCTTAGATACATATTGGTCTGATCACGATACAATTGGTATTGCACTTGAATTATGAGATATACATCAAACATTTTGCACAAAAAAATAAAATAAAAAATTATCCAGCTTCTTAGTTTTCCCTGATTTGTACACATACTGGTGTGGTCACCATACAATTGGTGTTGTACTTGAATTATAAAATATACATTATTCAAAAGAAACAAAAAAAGGTACATCCTTCTAAAAACTATCTGTTACTCTATTCATCATATTCTATTTTTTCTAGTATATGTACATAGTACTTGCCTTTTTCTTTACATGTTAACTTGTGTTCATATTCCTTTTATTTTGTACTTTTGTTCATAGAAACAAACTGGAAAACTAGACGCCACAAAGAAATCCTAACCAGAGATGTAGAGGAATCGATGCAAAGGTGCATTTTTTCTGCCCGTGTTCCACATTAAATAGTTTTTCGTTTACTTTGTCTCTATTTGTTGAACTGGTTTGCAACTGTGTTTTTTTTCTTTTTTCTTTTTTGCGCCTCCTTAGACACTCCATAATTTCCTCTATATTCACTTGTCTTCATGTGTGTAATACATAATCAATGTTGAGCTCACCAGTCCTGGAGTCCGTCTGTCAATTTGTATATTGCGGAACTCCGAATGCTGTTTGGAGGACACAGAACAATAGAAGTACAATGTTGATCCAACCAACCCGCAAGTCCACTTGTCAATTTGTATATTGCACAACTCTGGCTGCTATTTGCAAGACATAGAACATTAGAGGCCGAGTTTAGAGCCCGCCAACCCGCAAGTCCGTGATCCAAAAAAGTGGCTAAGTATGGAATAAGGGATCTGTACATGCTCTATAACATGTCATGTCCATACTTTATAAAAGTACATATTTAGTATGTATTGCTCTTTTCTCGGAGCCTTCCAGCCCTAGAGTTCGTCTCTCAATTTGTATAATGCAGAACTCAATAGAAGTATAATGTTGAACCAACCAGCCTGCAAGTCCGCTTGTCAATTTGTATATCGCCAACTTTGGGTGCTATTTGCAGGACACAGAACATTAGAGGCCCAATTTAGAGCCCGCCACCCCGCAAGTCCACGATCCAATAGAAGTGCAATGTTGAGCCAACCAACCTGCAAGTCCACTTGTCAATTTGTATATCATGCAACTCTGGCTTCTATTTGCAGGACACGAAACATTAGAGGCTCAATTTACAGCTCACCATCCCGCAAGTCCGCGATCCAAAAAAGTGGCTAAGTATGGAATAAGGGATCTGTACATATTTACTATGTATTGCTCGTTTTTGGGAGCCCTCCAGCCCTGGAGTCCGTCTGTCAATTTCTATATCGCGGAAATCAGTAGAGGTACAATGTTGAGCCAACCAACACGGAAGTCTGCTTGTCAATTTGTATATCACGGAATTGTGGGTGCTATTTGTAAAGCATAGAATAATAGAGGCCTGTTTTTGAGCCCGCCAGCCCGAGAATCCGTGATCCAAAAAGTGTACATGCTCTATAAAATCTTAGCCACCTCGCACGTCCACTTGTCAATTTGTATATCACGGAACTCTGGGTGCTATTTGTAGGACATGAAACAATAGACGCCTATTTTTTGAGCCCGCCAGCCCGAGAACCCGCTATCCACAAAGTGGGAAAGTATGGGATGCGATATCCGTACATGCTCTATAAAATCTCATGTCCATACTTTATAAAGGTACATATTTAGTTTTGCCTAGTTTGTACACAAACTGGTCTGGTCACCACACAGTTGTTGTTGCACATGGATTATGGAATATGCACTACGAGTCCAACCCAACCCTTTCATTTCCTTAGCCAATTTTAGGCCCGCGGCTTCCCTGGTACGCATTATTGAACTCTTGTTCCTCGTGTTCTGAGTGTGCATATTGCATCCAAAACTTCATAATACATGTCTATGTTCACGGGTTCCCAGATGACAGAGTGACAGATTTCATGTCCATCTATATCTCTAAATGACGAGTCCAACCGAACGCTGTTCGTTTTCATAGTTCTCGATTTTTATGACCACGTGGTCCTTTGTGGGCACCATCTAGATCTCATGCCCCGTGTGCACAATATACATCTTGCGCCTGAAACTTTGGTGATCTACAATTGGACTCAGACTCAAAGCTTGCGAATCATTTGCTAATTTTCTTTAATTAAATTGTACAATATCAATATTTATTATTAATAATTTAGTACTTGAAAATAATGTTTTTAGATAATGTTAGCTATATAACATATATGTTATATGTTATACATGTAGACAATCACAATCTTGAACCCGCCAGTCCTGGAGTCCATCTGTCAATTTCTGTATCATGGAACTCCCAGTGCTGCGTGGAGGACACGAAACAATAGAAGTGCAATGTTGAGCGAGCCAATCCAATGTCCGCCTGCCAATTTGTATATCGTGGAACTCTGGGTGCTATTTGTAGGACATGGAACAATAGAGACCCAATTTTCAGCCCGCCAGGCTGAGAACCTGTAATCCAAAAAGTGGCTAAGTATGGAATGAGGGATCCGTGAATGCTCTATAAAATCTGATATCCATACTTTATAAAAGTACATATTTACTATGGATTACTCATTCCTCAGAAAATTACTAGGTCCAGAACTGGCGGATACACGTGTACAGATTTCCAGTTACTTTTATATTGCCAGCCTGACCGTCCTCTTGCCCATTTCATATTGTACATATTACATGCAATGTGTAATACATATTCAATTTTGAGCCCACCACTCGTGGAGTCTGTATGTCAATTTAGAGCCCACCAACCCGATAACCTGCGATACATATTACATGTAATGTGTAATACATATTCAATCTTGAGTCTTCCAGTCTTGTATTCCGTTTGTGGATTTGTATATCGCAGAACTACGAATGCTGTTTGGAGGACACGAGACAATAGAAGTGAAATGTTGAGCCAGTCAGCTCGCAAGTCTGCAATCCAAAAAAGTGGCTAAGTATGGAATAAGGGATCTGTACATACTCTATAAAATGTCATGTCCATAGTTTATAAAAGTACATATTTAGTATGTATTGCTCCTTTCTCGGAGCCCTCCAGTGCTGGAGTCCATCTGAATTTATATATCACAGAACTCAATAGAAGTACACTGTTGATCCAACCAGCCTGCAAGTCCGCTTGTTAATTTGTATATCACGGAATTCTGGGTGCTATTTGTAACGCACAGAACAATAGAGGACCGTTTTTTAGCCCACCAGCCTGAGAACCCGTGATCCAAAAAGTGTACATGCTCTATAAAATTTCAGCCAACCCGCAAGTCCGCCTGTCAATTTGTATATCAAGGAACTCTGAGTACTATTTGGAGGACACAGAAAAAAAGAGGCCTATTTTTTATCCCGACAACCTGAGAACTTGGGATCCACAAAGTGGCCAAGTTTAGAATGCGATATCTGTACATGCTCTCTAAAATCTCATGCCCATACTTTATAAAGGTACATATTACTTTTCCTTGCTTTATACACATACTGGTCTGGTCACGACACAGTTGGTGTTGCACATGAATTATGAAATATGCAGCAGGAGTCCGTCTGACCTCTTTCGTTTCCTTGGCCAATTTTATGCCCGCGGGTTCCCTGCTACGCGTTATCGAACTCTTATTCCCAGTGTTCCAAGTGTGCATATTGCATCCAAAACTTGGGTAATCCATGTCTATGCTCGCAGGTTCCCAGACGACGGAGTGCCAGATTTCATGTCCATCTATATCTCTACATCACGAGTTCAATCGATCACCATTCGTTTTCATAGTTCGCGAATTTTATGGCCGCGGGTTCCTTTGTGGGCGTCATCCAGCTCTCATGCCCTGTGTGCCCGGTATACATCTTGTGCCCGAAACTTTGACGATCTACAATTGGACCCGGACTCAAAGCTTATGACTCATTTGATAACTTTGTTTAATTAAATTGTAGAATATCAATATTTAATATTAATAATTTAGTACTTGAAAATAATGTTTTTAGATAATGTTAGCTATATACCATATATGTTGTATGTTATAGATGTAGACAATCACAATCTTGAACCCACCAGTCCTGGAGTCCATCTGTAAATTTGTATATCGCAGAACTCTGGCTGCTATTTGTAGGACACGGAACAATAGAGGCCCAATTTTTAGCCTGCCAGCACGACAACCCAGGATCGAAAAAGTAGCAATCCGTACATACTTTATAAAGGTGCATATTTACTTTTCCCCAATTTGTACACATATTGGTCTGGTCACCAGACAGTTGGTGTTGCACATGAATTATGATCGCCGTTCGTTTTCATAGTTCGCGAATTTGATGGCCGCAGGTTCTTTTATTAGCGCCATCCAGATCCCATGCCCCCTCTGGATGGTATACATCTTGCGCCCGAAACTTTGATGATCTACAATTTCATCTGGAATCGAAGCTTGCCACTCATTTCATAATTTTCTTTAATTAAATTGTACAATATCAATATTTAATATTCATATTTTAATACTTGAAAATAATGTTTTTAGATAATGTTAGATATATAACATATATGTTATATGTTATACATGTAGACAATCACAATATTGAGCCTGCCAGTCCTGGAGTTCGTCTGTCAATTTGTATATGGCAGAACTTTGCCTGCTATTTGTAGGACACAGAACAATAGAGGCCCAATTTTGAGCATGCCAGCCCAAGAACCTGCGATCCAAAACGTGTCTAAGTATGGAAGTTTGCCTGTCAATTTGTATATCGCGGAACTCCAAGTGTTGTTTGGAGGACACAGACCAATACAACTGCAATGTATTAAAAGCATATATTGTTATATAATAAAAAGTAGCACACATGTACTGATCTGATTGGATAAGATATTGGAGGTCCTATTGTCGGCTTCACTATTCCCAATGTTTTATATGGTAACATATCCAAACGTTTTCTTGTATACAGTCTTTTTAAATAATATATTTTTCCTATGTATTGCTTGAAGGTGGATTAATGCTAGCATTACTTCAAATGTTTGTGTTAGCATTTTCTGCTAGCTTAATATATCCATAAGTTTTTATGTCTTGTTTCTAAATCTTTAATGCTAACAGTTAATCATGCAGGCACCATCTAAATTGTCATTGATGGGCACAAGGATCGAGAAGATCTGCCATTAATGCGCACTAAACCAATATTTGTAGAGGCTTTTGTTATCCCTTCCCAGTGTTAATTTAAAATACCATGGAATGTCATTCACACGCCGTCAACTTGGTTTGTTCACAAAACGTCCAATCCTTAAATGTTCTTCGCCGTAACCGCCACCTTCGCCCTTCTAAGTATGCAATAATTAAGATTTAATTCTAACAACTCACCATACAACATGCATAGAGATTGTCATTAATGAGCGAAGAGCTCAATGATATTTTCCATTCGCACGCATTGAACTAACATTTCTGGGGGGTTATATTATCCCCTCCATTTGTTCATTTGAAGCAACATCTGGAGAAAACCAACGTTTTCATAAACTACTGGCAGCACCTCCACAACAGTTTTGTAGAGATACAGTGAACATCTTTGGACTTGAGGACCAAAACCACCATAGTAACAAAGCATCACTCCAATGGCCTGCCACAGTAACAAAGAAACCCAAAGTTCTTCAAACGAACAAGGTTCATCCTAAAATTGATAGTTCTCACAAGCTTCTCGTGGAGAAGAAGGGGAAATAATTGTAGGGGAGGCAGATGAGCCTGAAATTGAGAGTGAAAACATGGATCTTGACGCTGATCTGGATAGCATATTCTGCAACCTTGATCAACCGAGAGACGCGATTCACCATAGCTACCCAATGGACATAGTTGATGTTGAAATTTTTGACGAAGATGAATCCTTCGTATTCCAGAGTGCTGTTTTTGAAAGCGAATCTAAAAAATTAATTATTGAAAAAAGAGATGTAAAAAATATGAAAAGAAAACATCGTTCATAACTTGACCTTGCCAATATGAAGGCATCCAAAATATCTGAACTTCACATGGAAACCGAAGATGCTCTTCATGATTCCATTGGATCCATTGAGGCCGAGAATGCCACACTAAAGGACCGAATCAAGGAATTAGAGGAATCTTTGTTTCCTATGCCATTACTTGGCAGTCCTTTGGCAATAGCCATGCCTACAATTCCTTGCACCCCTACAACAAAGATAAAAGGCTCCTCCACCTTCCTCGCATCGTGTAGAGGATATGTGGATAAAAATATCAACAAAAGAATGGAACTGATAACTAAGGCCTGGGAAACATCACAATATATGGAATCCCTAGGAAGTAGGGCACATAACCTGCTCGAACTTCTGCAGATGGATTAAAAAAATGAAGAAACTTTCTATTTGCACATGGTCATCCCTTTTTCCTTTCATTTCAACAACATGGCAGACATGACAAGAAGACAACATGACCTCCCATCCAAAAAACGACTTACTCAATCAGAGGCATGCTGGAAAGAGAAGGTGAAGAACCTGTGTCTCATCGTCCAATCATGTGAGCAAGCAATATCAAAGAAAGAAATATTATTCACAAATCTCACCAAAATAGACTTAGTCGGAAGGACCAATGACTTCCAGGACCCTAGCTTAATCGTCAAATCGTTGGTGTTAACCAAGCAAGCTTTCGATAAACAAGTTGATAATTTTAAGGTGTTGTCTTTAGATTTTTTTTACAGGATTCTTGAATATCATGAAGAAGACGTGGACAACTGGCTAGTATGCTATTCGGTACAGAATGGAGACATTCATTAGGCTCAGTGTAATATTTCTATTGATCTAAGTGAATTAGAAAATTATTTTTTCAACATTTAAATCTGGAATGACATCAACATCGCCCCCTTGAGAAGCTACATTGAAGAGAACTTGAAGCGGGTCGCCGACGAAATCCAACAGGAAAAGGCATCAACAAGCAAATAGAAAAAATACTTATATGGAACATTGCTATAAATACTTTGTTTATCAATCCAGTTATTCAAGCGGGTCGGAGACGAAAACCAACAGGAAAAGGCATCAACAAGAAAATACAAAAAAGACTTATGGGTACCATCGCTGTAAGTCTATACTTATAGTCCTTTCTTTATCAATCCAATTATTCCACCTTTTTTGAATAGAAATCTATATCCAAAGACTGGTATCTTCCAATTTCTACTTTTCAGGTATTACACTCTACCATCTCCCACTTCTTCTTTCCACAATCCTATTTCTTGTACATATTTCTCTTATGGTCCACGGGAGCCCCAATCCCAGTCTATATGACAAACACATTTACATTTCCAGGAATATGTAGCAAACTATTCTTTTTTCATATATTCCAAATAAAACTATTCTTTTGTCTCCTTATATATTTATGTGCTCCTAGATTTTCATCTTCAACTATGCTGAATGTTAAGACATTCTGTTTATTTTATTTCAATTCTCTTCTTTCTAATGCATATATTTTTCTGCTTCGTCATTTTCAAAATTATACTTGAGATAAATGACTCATTCAAATTTGAGATATCGTATTTCACACACACACACACACATTTTAAAATTTCCAGGAATATGTTACACGCTTTTTTATTTTTTTATATAAATGTCATAAAATTGTGTTCAATACTTTTTTTCTACTCACACATATAGAGATTATGCCATTTTTTGCATCCTTACCATATGTCCTTCATACTGCTTGCCACATCTGCACTGCAATTTCAAGGACCAAGTCTAATTGTGCTATTACATCAACACGAGGCGCTTAAAATTCAAATAGTTTGCAAGTCCTCTTGTCAATTTGTATATCGTGGAACTCTGGGTGCTATTTGTAGGGCACAGAACAACAGAGCCCAAATTTTGAGCCTGCCAGCCCGAGAACCCGCGATCTAGAAAGTGCCTAAGTATGGAATGACCACTCCGTGCATGGTCTATAAAATCTCATGCCTATACTTTATAAAAGTACATATTCCATATCTATAAAAGTAAATATGTACTTTATAAAAGTACATATTTCGTATGTATAATTTATGGTGTCCACAAACCTATAATTTGATAAATTTCAATTTCTTTTTTGTCCAGGAGGCCTTGTTTTAAAGAAAACTAATTCGAGAATGCTATTTTTTTTGTGTTTTTGTCCACGAACCTATGTAAAAGACGTTACTACTATTCTATTCTATGCTATTTTTTTTGTGTTCAAGAACCTTTTAAATGTATTAATATTGTACACAAACTTTTTTTGTCCATGCTCCTTTTAAATATTTCCTGTACTATCAAACTTAGATACTAGGAACCTTTGTCGATGTACCAGACATTAATCATTTTTTATAAATTTCAAATAAAACTAATTTGGGAATACTAAATTCTGCATGGATACCACATGTACTGCAACTTGCAACCCACGTGTCTGTACATAGTCGCATTTACTCCCATTCCAACCTGGCAGGGACTACGCTACCATGCAACACTTGTTTTTTAAGATGATGTTGTAAGTTTTATTTACGACCATGATCGATCTTACTTTGTAAACACCATTAATATATTACTATATTGGTTTACGTTAACTTAGTCAACACACATCATTATGGGTTGATAAACCTTCTTGGGAAAGTGCCCTACCCTCTAGTTGTGTATATATATCCACAACTTACCACCCATTTAACATCATCTTGATCACATATGATCTCTTATACAAATGATTTATTATTTACCTTATGGGCATTATACTAAGCCTTGTACTCTCTTTTGATGGTTATTGTTGTAAATATCTCTTCCAAAAGTTATTATGGTGATGGATCTCTTTCATGAATGTGTGTACGCACACACACATACATACTTGTGTTATTTTATCCAATGTATTAGTGTTGGTTCATCTTCAATTTGTGCATATTTAGGGTTTGTTGTTGGATTAGATCTTTATTGGTTGTTTCCATTCGATCTACTCTCTTTCTTGTGGATATCAACATGGTATAATATTATCTATGAACCTCTCTTACTCTATTAAATGTACTTGATTTTTAGATTTTTTGTCAGAGGCATTGACCTAAGGGTTGTAGATCTAGGATTTTCATATTTCTTTCTTTTTATAGGGTTTCATAGGATTTTTCTTAGGAGTTTAAACCCTACATCAAGAACAGTTGGATTAGATTTCTCTTACTCGTGGTGATCACTTAATGGATGTTGAACCTTTTCTTTCCAAATAATTTCTTATTTTAGGGTTTTCTCTAGTGTGGTTTTATTGCTAGTAATTTTGTGGAGTTAAATCAATAGTTAGAGAGAATTTTTATGAGGATAATATCATGCCATGTTCACCCTATATCAATATAATTTTGCGTTATTGTTAAATAAATAGGGTACACTATTGAGAGCCCTATCTACAATTTAGATGGTACTATTTTTTATAGATACAAATTCCAATTTAGGATTGACTTTATTCTTTTTATAGATTTTTTTGGAAGAGATTTTTTTTTTATGGTGATTTTTCTAGAAGAGGTTATTTTGTGGTGGTTTTTTGGAAAGAGGTTGTTTTTTCATGGTGATTTTATTGGATGGAGTAGGGTGCCCAATTTAAGTGTGTTTTATATGCTTACTTGCATAGGATATGAGTGCCTTGAATTAGAGTTTCTTGCTATTTTATTTCAATATTTTTTTCCTATTAGAAAAATTAAGATTATGGGTTAGTGGTATCACTATTATTTTATGACTGTGGAACTAGGTTTCTAAACCTTCTCCTTACTTATATTTAGGAACTAATATGAGGCTATTTGGTTGGTGGCATCATTAATTTTTTGAGATTGCAGGACTAGGTTTTTCAATCACCTTACATTGCAACTGATATGAAGATTGT
>SNQJ01S0112923.1:0-20769 GCA_010110895.2 Picea sitchensis
TCTCCCAACCTCCCTGAAATATGAAAGGATAAATACATAGACAATTTATGCAGATAAATCACTTCTTACCATTCTTTCTCTGTTCTGTAAATCTGATCTTAAACAAAATTGTTCTGCAATTCTTCTCTTCCTCTGTCCGTTTTGTAGGTCTACTCTGCATCACATTCTTCTGTAATTCTGCTCTTTTTTTGCTCCTTCAGTCATTCTTCTCTACTTCTGCACTGCCTGTCGTTCTGCTCTGCTTCTGTTCTACATTTCATCTCACTCTGTACATCTGTTAAAGTTTCATACTACGCATCTTCTCATGTCTCCTTTCTTACTGTTTCGTTCTTTTTCATCCAGAACAGCCAACCAAATTCTGTCTCTCTCATTTTATTTTATACACACAACCTTGACGGTTCCACTTCACCTTCCAATAGGTAAACCAAGGACACCTGTCTTAGCAGCTGAAATGATAAATGATTCGCAATCAAGAATCCGTTTTGTTTAGCAGAATCGTAACTGATGAGTTACCTGTGTGTGAAGAAACAGTAACCCTTAGATCTCATTCAAGTCTTATCCGCACCGTAGGATGACTTTTATAAATCTTGCCTTTAATTCAGGTTTCGACATTTCGACATTCCTTTGCCCAAGTTTCTCGACACTTTCACATCGCGATCTCCGAAACTCTGAATTGGAGCTTATCTGGACTGACTCCTTCTCCTCCCGTGACCAAGGGCTGTGACCAAGGCTTTATGTGAAAGGCTCTTTCGTGATTTCGCATATCACAAATTCATAATTCCTTATGTTCAATGTTCCTGTCACCTCCAAATCCTAATCTGCGAAATTCCATAATGAAATCATATCAACGATCCAGATTATATCTAGATCTGAAGGTTCATATTAAGTCAGGATATTACTCATCGCGATTTCGACACTCTGGACGATCGGTTTTTTCGTCAACTCGAATTCCCGATTCTCGACATTCAGTAAAGAAGTCGAATCAATGGTCCAGATCACTTCTTGATCTGACAATTGTTGTTACATTGTGATTTCGCCTATCGCAATTTCATAAATGTTGCATAGTTTCTTCTGCCTCTCCATATCGCAATTCGCAAAACTCCGATAAGAGATTAGATCAACGGTCCAGGTCAGATCTTGTCTTGACGGCTGCGATTGAATCACAATATCGCATATCGCGAAATCGACACTCTTGGCATTTAGAGTTCTTTGCCTCTCTATGTCGCGATTCACGAAACTCCGATATGGAGTTGAACCAACGGTCCAGATATGTTCTCGATACAATGGCTGCGATTGAATCGCGATATCGCATAGCGCGATTTCAGCATTCTTGTTGTCGAGTGCTTTTGTCACTTCAAAGTCCCGATCCTCGATACTCCGACATTGACTGGAATTAACGGTCCAGATCAGATCTTGATCTGACAGATCAGATTTCATCGCGATTTTTCATATTGCGATTATGCCCTCTTCTCCTTGCATTTTAAGGACCTTGCAGGTTCTCCTCGATCCAACGGTGGTCGGACCCTGCGCTCGGAACTGATAGCTGAGATATGTCTCCCTCTTCAACGATCAGAGATTCTTCTTCTCAAACTTTCGCTCATTCGCTGCCTTCGATCATTCACCTCTCTGAACTTATCTTCTGTTTGCCTGTCAATTACAAACTTGTTTTTCTCATGTCATCTACACTGTTTCCATCAATGACAAGCATTTATTGTCTGTTAACTGTCTGTTAAATATTTGCCAACAAAAGATGCATGTGTATGAATGAGAAATGAGGTTCATCATAAAGTCATGTATCAAATTATAATGGACTCCTGGTCCCAAGGGAAAAAATCAGCATGGGTACCAAATGACAAAAAGGATCTAACTAGGGTACCCATGTTTGGTAAGTCTCTACCATTTATTAACGACGCTACTTATAGCAGATGGAGAGTCATGCATCGCAATAAATGGGTCCGTACCTAAGGCGTAAAAAGTGGTAGTCGGAGGATAATGTGAAATGAACGATGGAATACATACCTATCCTATATGATAGGTTATGAAAATACCTGCCTGAGGAGATGAACAACCAACCATGATGTTGAAATCCGTAAGAAAACTGAGTCAAAACTACAAAACCAGCTTAAAACCATTCTTGAATTAGTCCATTAGGTTTAAAAAATAGCATGCAACTATATAAAGTGGGTAATTTTTTTATAAGTAGTAATAAAAAAAAAATTACTGTATCATTTTGATTTTTATCCAAATAGTGCAATTTTGACCAAAAATAATTCTAGGATTCAAACGACAATTGTGGGAGCATCGGGAAATGAAATCACGAACCGTCTAGATCAGGTAACTCTTCATCTCATCCTCTTCAAATTCAGTGGATTATATTTTTGAATTAGGTTTCCATTTTTTAGTTTTTGAGGGCGTAAATTAGGATTTTAGGTATACGCGGGTTTCCTTGTGTAGGTCGCGTGTACGACTAGGTATACGCCCCTATGTTAACCATAGGGAGAATGTATTGAGCCCTACATGTGGCTGTGGGCAAGTAAGCTGCATATATGTACACAATTGGAAAAAAAAAAAGTTTCTTAACTCAAGAATTGATTTGTTTTTTGCAGGATGGTCTTGGAATGGAGAGAGAGAGAGCATGAGGAGGTAGATGCAGCTGTGGATTGGGATTTGGTGGCTCAAATGGATTTAAAAATATGTTGTTTGTGCAAGTTTTGGGCTCTCAAAGGAATGAGGGCCCAAGTGAGGTTGTTGGAAATGTTGGTGGGTTATTGGGATCTTGATAGCAAGAGCTTTATCCTTGATGGACAACTGTTAAGGATCGAAGTAGAGGACATCTACTTCTTGACTAGTCTATCATGCTGAGGAGAGGTTGTGGACCTCAACTCACATGGAGAAGGGATTGGGATGAATCTTGAGGAGTATATTGAAGCCCACTGTGTAGGAGGGACTCCCATGGTGGGAAGTCAAGTCCCCATCCGGGCAATCAGTAACCTCAGTTTGAAGATCATTGTGCTCGTGCTTACCAGGATCATAGGTTTGGCCTCATTGCATCAAGCATCAGGACCACTTATGTTTTATGCAGTGGAGTTTGCAAAACCCACTGTCTATGATTGGTGTACCTCCTTGCTGACCAATATGAAAGGTCAGTTGACAGAGTTGAAACAGGGGGGTAAGAAAAACTTCGGGTTTTCCTCTATTCTTTGTTGCTTCTTTTTCAAGTGGGCTCCAGGTCTAGGACCTAGAGTGGAGATCCTTCCTAGGGGACCACGTGATCCAACTATGGCGCGGTGGATGGAAGTCATGAAACGACAGGGGGGAGGTAGGGTGTTGACACCCTACAACGATGATTTTTTCTTCTGGTGGCGGAGACAAATCATTTCTCTAGACAACTATCCCTATGCGGGGATCGATTTCAGAGGAGACCCAAATATGTCGCTTCCACCAGGGGCCACCTATAGTGCCATAGGTAAAAAGTTTTTACATATTTCATTTTTTTTTTGTAATTTTGTATTTAAGGAACACAAATATTTTTGAATGGTGTTTGAATATTAACTAGATACATGTGTAATCACAGACATGGGTTCACGACGACTAGAGGGATTCCTTCGACATAGACGGAGGAACTGGGGAGATGAGGTGGTGGGAGGAGAAGCAGAGAGGGTCCTACAGAACGTGAAGGGTAACCTGTCTCATTTGATATAGAGGATTTCTATGGTTCAGGTAGAGGATCTACTTGAAGCCATGCAACGACAGGTGGTTGGTGTACCTAGAACATGGATACGAATCTTCCGGTGTCTCACAAACGCCATGGTTTTCTATCATGATGCACATCCAGCGCCATAGGCGTAGATGTATTGGGATATGCATATTGACTGTATATGTATTTTGAGGGTTTTAGCCCTAATTGTTGTAATATAAACACCATATTTTTGAAATAGATAAAAGGGATATTTGTCTTTACTTATATCTTACAATGTGTACATTGAGTTAATGGTTTTCTTTGCTTTATTAATGTGACAAATTCCAATCTAAAACATAGTTAGCGTAGGCATCAGATACATGATTAGAACTCCTATGAATGTTGTAATATGTAATAAAATCAAATTGTCGTTCTAAAAGATGTACCCATAGGAGTTGACAGAGTAAAGTAGGATCACGCATGCAGTAACTTCTGTTCAACTGACATACAACTAATTGGGAATCCAGGCAAAATTCTAAAGAGAGAATACCATGCGAGATAACATCGTGAAAAATTTCTATGACGACGCTATATTCAGCCATGTTATTTGTGGATGGCCCTAGGCATGCGTCACTTGATGATACCAGCAGACCCTCGGGTGAGTAAACCACCCAAGCGGTGGAAGCCAAGTTCTGTGTATGATGACTAAATCTATTTGTGAATCCTAGGTAGATTGAAGACTCCGTTGACATCTACCAACAAAGGGAAAATGCGATAAGAAAGATAAAGATAAAATAAAAGGAAAAAATAGATGTATATACACTAAATTTACATTAGTATACAAAGAGTTCCGCCCAAGCCTAGGGCTCAAGCATAGTACCTTTTCAAGTAGAGGCCATTTCTGGGATCGACCAACTTATTCCCTTCATAATATTCCAACTCATAGGCTCCCTAGGACCTTTCGCACGATGTAAGGACCATGCCACATGGCTTTAAACTTGCCTACCCCAAGCGGTTCTTTGGTTTGATCATACAAGAGGACCAAGTCATCCTCAACATACAACCGGGGACAGACAGACGTGCCATACTGAACCTTAACACGTTTCTTGTTTGCCTCGATAGCCGTAAAGACGTCCCGATGTTTCTCGTCAAGACTCTCTAGGTGCATAAGGCATTGCTCTAAATCTGAAGTGTCAGGTAGGAGCTCGACTGCCAACTTGAGAGAAGGGATTTCACATTCAATGGGAAGGATTGACTCCACACCGTGCACTAACTGAAAAGGGGAAAAACTGGTGGTAGTCTTAACTGAGGTTCGACATGCCCAAAGTGTGGGATATAGCATGATGTGCCAATTAGAGTTGCTCCGACTGACAGTTTTTTGCAAAATGTTCTTGAGAGACTTGTTGACGGCCTCTACTTGTCCATTTTCTTGGGGGTAATAAGGGGATAAATGACCATGTCTAAACCCCAACTTAGATTCTAGTTCTACCATCATTTCATTCTGAAAGTGATTGCCATGATCAGTGACAATCTCACTCGGGATACCAAACCGGGCGATAATTTGGTTGAACATGAAGAAGGCTGCAGTCTTCCCATCAGATTTTATAGTAGGCATGGCCTCGACCCACTTAGTGAAGTAGTCTATGGCCATAATAATATGTTGGTGCCCCCCAACCGAAGTTGGGTTGCAATCGATGAAATCTACCCCCCACTTGGTGAAGGAAATGACGATAATGATTGGGTGAAGAGCGGATGGATGTGAGCGCATTTTCCTAATGAAATCTTGGAAGGGGTGACAATTCTTAACCGCTTCGATACAATATTTAAAGATAGTGGGCCAGAAATAACCGGCTCGCAGGATTTTTTGGGCTGTCGCAAGCCTGGATAGGTGACCACCACAAGTCCCTTTGTGGTAATCGTTTAGGACAGACTTGACTTCCTCATGAGTTAGGCAATGATGCAAGATATTATCTATTCCTCAGTGATATAAAGTGTTGCCGACAAGGGTGTACTTTTTGGCTCGATATCTAACATGCTATCGATCATCTCGTGAGAGATGATGAGAAAACTTCAAGGTTTGAAGATATAAAACAATGTCTCCATACCAGGGTTCGGATGACGAGACAAGGAAAATGTGTTTGTCTGAAAATGAATCGAAATGGATAACATCCTCATCTAATCATGGAAAATTAGATATTAACGCCATGAAAACTAGTGATTTCATGGACTTGGTCGAAGAAAAGTCGAGATCAAACTTATGTAGGATGAAAATCCATTTATTATATTTCCCTCCTATGATACACCTAGTGAGGACATATTGAAACAGATTGACATAAATAACCATAGTAGTTTTTCAAATCAATATATAGTGACGTAAATGTTGGACTGCATGAATGACAGCCAAAGCTAGCATTTCAACATGACAGTAATTAAGCTCAACGTTGACTATATTTCGACTAAGATAGTAGATGACATGCTCATAGAGCTCATCATCCTCCTGAACTAGAACCATACTAATTTTCTCAACATACGCGACAATATACAACAAGTAATCTCTACTGTAATCAGGGGATTTTAGCAGAGGGGTCGATACCAAGGATTTCTTCAAAGCATCGAAAGACTCTTGGGCTTGCTCATCCTAGATAAAAGGAGTGTCTTTCTTCAAGAGGCGCATGAAACCCTTAGTGATATTGGCATAGTTCACTATGAAACGACGTAGAAAGTTAGATTTCCCTTGTAATCCTTGAAGTTATCTAATTGTGCATGGGGGAGGCAACTGAAGTATTGCCTCAACCTTAAGAGGATCTACCATGATCCCGGTCTCGAAAACTAAAAATCCTAAGAGACGACCATAATTAAAATAGAAGATGCATTTATGAGGGTTTAACCGGATTCTATAGTAATGACATCTTTCAAAAACTAGCCGAAGGTGTATAACATGATCCACTCTCTTGCGAGAGTGAGCAGCAAGATCATCAAGGTAGGCTTCAACTATGTTCTTGAGATCATGAAAGGTGAAAGTCATGGCACGTTGGAGGATTTCTCCAACATTTTTAAGGCTGAAAGGCATTTTACGGTATGCAAAAGTAACCCAAGGATATATAAATGCTGTCTTGTGTTGGTCCTCAGGTTTGATCTAGATTTGTTTATATCCCAAAAATCTGTCGATAAAATAAAATATCTGGCTTCCCGCACACTCATCAAGAATCTGATCAATGAAAGACATGGGGAAGTTTTCTTTAGGACATGCCTTGTTCAGGTCATGAAGTTCCATACACACATGGATGGTTCCTTGATTTTTATTCATGGAAATGGGGTTGGATACCCATTCGGTCAAGGGAACCAGGTAGATGAATCCATCATTAAGTAGCTTCTCCACCTCTGCCTTAATAGTAGGGGACTTCCTAGGATTTATAGCTCTCAGACGTTGTCAAACAGGTTTAGCATCCAGATAAGTCCTAATCTCATGTTCGACAATACGGGGGTCGATCCGTGCCATCTCTTCGTATGACCAAACAAATACATCTTGAAATTATTTGAAGAGTTTGGTGTAGATCAAAATTTCATCTGGAAAACAATCCGCACCTATATTTACATTCTCAATATTGCCAGGGGTACGAGAGATATCGATCGAGATGATAGGAGAAATACTCGCCATATTTCCCTCAGCATAAATTCCGTTCATATCAAGTGGAACTACGGTGTGACCGACTATCTCACTCAAGCTAGACCAAAAATCATCTTGCTTGATTCTTTCGATATTTGGGAGAAAATAAGATCGATGATGCATATCATCCCAAGGTCTCTCGAAACCATTCATGGCTTCGAGGATGGCCTCGTCCGAAGGTGAAGTCTCCTCTAGGAAATCATGCGAGCATGATGATGAAGTGGCCCATACAGGCCTAAAAATAGGATCCTCCTCGTCCGTCGGTGAGGTAACAGGATCGGGATCAACAGAAGAGTCTAGAACAACATGATACACAATCTTCATTGTCGATAGTGGCATAGCCATGCCAGCATGCAACTGTCCTTGAAATGATGAATTCATAGAAGGTAGGGTCCATGGATCACTAAAATAGGAAGTGTGGACAGGTATGGACCTCTCGATTGACGTAGGCCTAATGGACATGACGTAAACGTGGTGAATCGATCCCGAAAAGTTGAAAGTACCCATGAGGGAGGAATACATCCTGACACCGATATTCTCAGTTGTTGGATGAGAATTATTGATCACATGGATTGACGGTCCAACATATGCATTAGGACTAGAGTATGCAAAGGATAACTGGTCGATAGTCACGGTCTCCCCTTGATGAGGAAAACAAAGTATACAGAAAATGGACGATACGACGACGACCATAGCATAGGTCCAATTGTGACCTAGTAACAAATTATAATCGAGAGGTGCATCAACTACCTATACTTCCACCTCTACCATCTTCCCACCTAACTGGACCATAAAAGCATGGATAATACCATGAGGGAGGAATCAATGACCGTCAAATGCAATCAACATGTTCAATGACTTGGAAAGGGTCGGAGAATCGAGAGATTTTCAACAGACCAGTGACATCACGTAGGTGGCAACACCTTCATCAATGACTACTTGTTTGATAGTATACTTGGAATACTCCACGTGGATTTGGAAAGCCACATGGTAGGGTAAGCGAGGCTTCACATCCATGACATCAAACTTGATGAGTTTTGAGCCACTAGTCTCTAGAGCTCCTAAGGCAGAGAGCGAGTAATTCCTCTGTGATGGACACCTCAAAAGCCAACATCGCACAAGGTTTTTGGCCTAGATCCTCAACAATGGAGTAGTTCTGGGCGGCTCTAGCATTAGGATTGTGGGTAGAGTGCTTAAGTACTCCTTTCAGAATACAAGGTGGTGGCTCTGGTTTCTCAATTTGTAAGTTCATCTCCAGGGGGAGGAGGATCTTCTAGGCTGGTACTATCTTTTGAAGAGCTATAATCTCGAGAACAGGTGGCTACATCGATTTTTTTGTTGACCATATTGATACAAACACAGTCGCCATCATGCGATGGTGGGTTTTTACCTCCACCGGGCACATTTCCGGCGTTCGAAGAGCTCGAGGCTAAGTGTTGATTGTGTGGGAATGGATTCGTGAGCACAATGGGTGGTAGATTTAAAAGTCTTGTAGCCTCCATGAGTTTGGGGCATAAATGTGTAAGGTGGTCATTGGTACAAAGTTTACAAGGAAACTTCACCTTAGGTTTCTCTTTCTTGCCCTCTCCAGCGTTATCATTTTGCTTCCCATTATTATTTTTGTCCTTGGGTTTATTATTATTCTTCCCACCCTTACGATTATTTAGAACTTTCCTTTTATTTCCATATGATTGCTGGTCACCAGTTGGGTTCTTCGACGATTGCACAAAATACACATCCGTCGACTGGGTGGTTTTGGAGGATCCTGACGAAGATGACCCTCTGGCAGACTTCATTGCTGAGTCTGTAGGCTTTACATTGGTGGACCCTACGATTCCATCGACATGAGTTCCGAGATTCTATCTAGGATCGTGATTTGGATGCAGTGCATCTGGAATAAGGTAATATAACATCCCAGAATGAGCAAATATTAGATCTAATTGTTGGGCTCTGACGATAGCTTATTCCCCGCTGAAGACCCCAGAAGTAGCAACATCCTTTGATATAGGAGTGTGCAAAGACTTTAGGAACCATTCTATAAGAAATGTCGGGGGTATAGGAGTCTTATTCATTCGTTTCCACCTACACCATTCCCGGATATGGTCCAAGATGTGAGTGGTGGTACCCTGGAGTAGAGTAGACAAAAGTTCGAGGCCAACATCGTAACGAATGGGTAGTTGAAAGTGGTTGATAAAGGCTAGCACCAATTGATGAAATGACCAATATGTTCCCCTAGGTAGCTCAATGTACCATTGTGACGCAACTCCATTGAGAGTGCACTGAAACAATCATAATCTAGTAGAATCATGGTTCAAAGAATTTGATGAGCACCAAAGGTGAAAATTAGTGACGTGATAACCAGGGTCCTCGCCATTCTTACCTTCAAACTTTGGAATGTTTGACGAAAGTTTGGTAGGGAAAGGGTGCCATGTGGGAGCATGACTCACCGAGTTATTCATTAATTTAGACAAGTCTCACAGATTAAGTGTGGCCAGAAAGGGAAGACGGGGTTGCGACACCTAACCCCATCCTCCCACAAAAGATTGTGCGTTAGGAAATACATTCCATCTAGGGTTCTGGTGAGGACCAAAAGCTTGTCCGAAATTGTAAATTCCTCCTTCGGCCTGATTTGTATAATATGGATTGGGCATCATCCCAGCATGAATGTTCTAATAAGGGTTATGAAGATTACCCCTAGCTGGATTAGATCCGTGCTGGGGGTTGTGAAAATTTCCCCCAACCGAATTGGATCCAGGTTGGGGTTTTCCCAAAGTGTAAGAATGACCTCCTCTAGGTGGGAACCCGGAGGATTTAAGTGGATTTGTCATTCCAAAATTATTGGTTGGAATCGATGCCGAGGAGATAGGGATATAGGGAAAAACTTGTCCACCAATTGGGTTGTTCCATCCAACTGTAGAAGGATTGGACCCAGGGTTGAGAAAAGGGACACTTCCTAAGTTAGGATTCGCTTGGGGAATATGAGAACCACCAAATGGGAAAGGAGTGTAAGGAGGTGTAGTTCCCCCAAGCCCAAAACTAGCATTAGGGCCAGCATTTGGGATGGTAGTCAAAAACTACGACGTGAAGTTATGCATACCATAAGAAAATGGACTAGAAGCCATAGGGATGGACTGAACATTGTAACTCGATGAGTGTCCTAAACCCACAAAAGGGTTCGAGGCAAGATATGAAGCATTAACTACAGGTTGAGCCATAGTATTGGTATAAACCTCCGGCCCTGCAACTGTAGTGGTTGCAGGAGTTGAAGGGGTGCCATTAATTATGGTGGGTATGGGAGTCAAAGAAATCCCAGTGTTATGAAGACTAGACTCAGTACTCATCCTTGTGGAACCATAAGTCTGAAAGGTGGATGTGTGTGTACCATGTCTGATAACTCTATGCCTTTTAGAAGGAAAGAACTCCAAAACCGGTGGTAATTGTAACAATCGACGGGACCTGCGAGGAAGCTAGTCTGAGTCCATGATGACTTATGACTTTACAAAATAAAAATATATCCTAAGGCCAACTAGTAGTGAAAGAACATAACAAAAATTCAAACGGCTAATATGCATGCAAACGGGCTAAAGTGACTAAGTGGCCTCCCTTGCTAAATAAGGTATGTCTCATCCAAGAGGGACCTGAGACTCCCTGCTAAAGTTTGGAGCTAACATAATCAGTTATAGGGTCCCTTATGGGCTTAACAACCAGTCGGTCAGATCTCCCTGGAGAAGTAATCCTCCATAAAGGCTGTGTGTTGTGCAACCCCTATCTGACCCAAGGTACAAGCAGAATAACCCTTGTAAGTAACCTATGAGATAGCTATGTCAAGAAACTAATTAACTATTGTATAACCAATGCACAGATGAGCAATCATAAGTTCGGATCACTGTATGGGAAGGGTAGCAAAGCACAAAACCTTGAAAGCACTGCCTCTCACAGAGGTATGGATACTAGCAAGATCCCAAAATATGAATAAATCCACAAAAATATCTCTAACGTTAGGTGAGTATCCAGGGGTTATCCCTTCAATTAACTTCGCGTGACCTCATGATTAACTCTGGTGTGAATGGAGCCTCCTGATATTACCAATTATACAATGGAATTCTCAACTCCCTGTCTCAGACACATATGTTGATTTTATTGCCTTGGAGAAGTTTACTCACAAAATCCTATTCCAAGGCACTGAATCCTAGACTAGTTTGTGCACCCTAAAAAATAAAACCGTGACTAATCAATTTTAGTTTAAAGCGTAAATTTTATTGGCCATGATTACTCAAAAAGGTATGGAAGTAAAACTCATGATGTTATGACTCTACAAGAAAATGAATATGAATATAATGCAAAGTCTATTTTTAACTTTTCAATGAATGATACGCTAATAAAAGCAGTGCAATTTTCAATTTCAACTCTGCAATTTAGAAGTAAAATGCAATCTTTCACTAAATGAACTAAGCTAATGATAAAGGCTCAAAGACAAAAATGTTAACCAATGAAAAATGCCTATTTTTTTTGTATTTTCAATATATTATAGAGAAAATGCATGGACTGTAAAGAGACCTGATATATAAATTCTACTGTGTATAAATGAAATAACTTAAGAAGAATACCAAGAAGCCAAGCAAACAACCCAGGGTTCAAGGACAACAAGGATGAAAAACAAAGAGAAAGACTATGCCAAAAAATTCAACTCCCAACAGGTTTCCTGTCAATATAGAGAAACTCAACAAGCATTACAGAGGTCTAAGAGGGCTCAACAATCCCCAAAAATCACCCAACAATCACTAAACCAAGAAAACAAGCAAAGGGAAGTGGTATACACGATTGTTCAGGAGAACATGGCGTATATATGCATCTTGCAATAAGACAACAAGCGTGTATACGCGACTGTTTGGGCAAAAAGGAGCGTATATGCTTTATAAAAAGGACATGCAAAGGCAAGAAAGATGAAAACTCAGACCCAGAATGAACAAAATCTGTCAAGTAGTGATACGACAAGAAACATAAATGAAAAAAGAGCAATTCAGGAAGAAAAATTACTTCAACCCTTAGAAGGAAGATCACTCCCCAATGGAGTTGCCAATTCTATTACGAGGGGAAAACTCTCTATGGCCAAGGGTAAACCACAACAGACAAGTATGACTGCAAAAATCAACTCAATTCCAACATATGCTATATAAACTAATGTGCAAGATAAGAAAGAGGCCTACCTCGATCCAACGTTTGATTGTGTTCCACCATTGAGCACTTCGACCCAAAGATTTATACCTGTAATAAGTTCTTAACAAATGAGCAGAGAAAGTATATAGTGATGATATAAAGGGGTTAGCACATTATATAGCATAATCCATCAATAAACATTACAAACATGCCCATGGATAATAATCATACATTTGCAATATACAAATAGGACGGGAAAGGAGTATTTCTATTAATAATTGATCAGTAGAAGTGACAACATTACAGACTTCTGTGTTGGCACGGTTCGAAACCAAGAAACCAAGTTCCTTCCAACTAGGCCTCCACCACTTCAATCCTCCACCAAAGGCAAGCTCACAAGAGAGATTCAATGAGGTTCTCTCAATAATAGGGAAAGATCTTGGGAGATGAACACTATGTTCAGACTTGAGGGACAAAGGGATGCAGACTCAATATGAAGTAATTTCTCCAGAGTAACTTTTCTCTCAAAGTTGAATTCTTTCTCCTCTTTTCCATAGCTCGAAATTGTGCTTTTATAGCCTTCAGAATGAAACTGAAGGGCCGAGTCAGAACGTTTCGAGTATTTGGAAGGCCAAGGATCAGAGATCTTCTATCGTGACATGGAAACCCAACTTCATTTTTGTATTTTCTGGCACAAATCCCAATGTACATGGGCTGTAGTGTAGCAACCAACGTATATGCATCTTGCATAACTAATAGGGAGCGTATATGTGGAAAAATGTATATTTTTGGTTTTGGATTCATAAAAAAGGATGACAAGTCTACATAGGGAAATGGAAAAATGCCCTCTGTGCAAGGTAGCAATGGTGAGGAAAATCTTGCTATAACACTCAAGGAAATGGATTATCCAAATAATCGAATAAGAGCCTAATCACCATAATGAAAAAGGTGCTGACTGAATATAAGAAAGCCTGGCATGTTCATTTGAAATACGCTTTGTGGGCAAATTGAATCGACACTAGGAAATCAACTAGAATATCTCCTTTCCAAATAGTGTATGGTACTGACGTGGTCCTCCCCATAAATCTCGCTCTGCCTGTGATGAAGCTTTGGCAAGACATGAAGGAAGAGTTGAATGATGTTATCAGAAGAATAAACCAGTTAATTGAAGTCCAACATAATAGGGCTGAGGTGGATGAGAAACTTCAGAGATATCAAGATAATATGAAATCCTTGTTTGATAAAAAAGCTAAAAATAGGGAATTCCTTCCTGAGGACCTAGTTTTGAAATAGGATGCTAGAAAAGAAGACACAGAAAAGCATGACAATTTTGATCACATCTAGTTTGGACCTTTCCGGATCGTGGCTTCCAAGGGAGAGAATTCATTCTTATTAGAAAACCTTGATGGGAAAATCCTTAACTCCCCTGTCAACGGGCGTTACTTGAAACACTTCATACAATAATCAAATTTCAAATTCCCATTGTACATACTAGTTTGATTTTTATGTTTTGATTTGCGGTTTTTCATTTCTTTGGTAAGTTTTTATTTTTATTGTAAATAAGACCAGTTTTGTTGTTTTCATAAAAAACAGAAATATAAAAACAAGTAGCACATATCGTTTCATTTTCTGCAAAAGTTCTGACATTTCTCATGTTTATTTTTAGGCATAATACTTATCGATAGTCGAGAGATAAAGATGTATCAGAAACCAACACCCACTTTCCTGAACATTGGTTTTCTCTCAAAACAGGTGATAAGTAAAAGGTTTACTTGATTGAAAATCTGAGGTACGAGCTTTTACCCTACCGACCCGAATTAAATTTTCAAGGAGATCTCACTATATATATATTGTCACCTGAGCAACAACCAGATAAATGTAAAATTACAGCTTAATCCTAAATTTTTTCTCTCAGTAAAATAAATTAAATAAAAATGAAATAATTTTTATAAAAAGAAAATAAGAATAAAAAGACCTTAAAGAAAATTCGAGAATCAACAAACAATGTCGCGTGGGAATAACCTTGTTTGTGGCATAACATTTTGAATATTCTTTCTATTTTATCCTGTCCATCCTCGAGTTTTATTTTCTTATGATTCTCATTGCTTTCCCTTAGTCTTCATAAAGGGAAAAGACTTCACCTTCACTCTGAAAAATCAGAAACATGTCTTCAAAATAATGTTGGGAAAAATATATACGTCCCTTTCAATTTAGCTGAAATAAAGTATGTTTAGGCTAATCCTAATAACTTCAACTCTCTTATCTAGTTTTAAAATGACTAGTTTGCTCAAGGTTGATCCTTGAAATTTAAAATCCCCTATAAATCTCCTCAATAGGTGAATATGTATTGGACATTGGAAGAAAATTGGTTTCGGAGTATAATAAAAAATTATGACAGACCTTTCCTTTGAATATCTTAAACATATATCATCCCTTGTATGTTACATACATATTGATTTCCCCCACTTCATGTATTAAAATACAATATAGATGGTGAAAGGAATTTCATAAAATGATTTCCCCCATCTAGTCCAAGGCAAATGGAGAAAGGAAATTCAAAAAAAAGATTGCCCCCATTTTGTCCAAAAAGAGATGATGAAAGGAAATTCATTAAATGATCGCCCTCATCTCAAAATTTAAATGCAAAATTACTAATCGAAGTGGTGAAAGGAAATTCAATGGGAAATGTAGATAACTTCACCGAGGTACTGAACAGGCTCGCTGATAGTGAACAAATATCTATGATATCTGTGTGGTTTTCATATGTATCTACATGATATACTCTGACATCTAATTCTTTTTCAGTGAGATTTACATTCTGAACCAACGAGGGATCCCCACAAAACATGAAACATATACTTAACCTTGATGTGAACGAAATTGATCAAAGCTTGATATTTCGGCTAAAGTTTCTTTGATTATCTTAAACAAATCTGAATACAATTTTAAGAAAGATGAATTCCAAATAGCCTTACTGAAGGTCATGATTTGATGTGTTTTAAGGTTTTCTAAGTTTCGGTTGAAGCTCTTTTTCTCAATATGGTCCTTTCCCAAATGTGTTTCACAGAAATGAAATAATGACTCCATTTACCCAATAAAGGCACTTGGTCTACTGTTCTTTTGCATCTCGCAAGGAGACCTGATCCCTAGATGGAGCCTATGTTGGAACACATACATATTTCTAACTTTTAGATCTTAAATACATTCCATTCCCAGTTAAAATAAGAATAAAGTGTGCTTGATTCTCACCATTGATGAAGTCTTCTATCTAATCAAACGATCCTAATCTCTTCGGAGTTGTGGAGCCACCCACTCATTAAAGAATTAAGTCACTAGAGACTGTCTTGGAGTTTCGGGTTTCAAAATTTTATGATTAAGGCGTTCTTCCATGTTGCACATTCAACATAACGGTACGTGGAAAGTGCTCGACAAATCCTAGTCACCATACACGAATACCTTCCTTAGGTTCTAACACATCACTAAGGGTAGTGACCTGTTAAAAATCCAATAAAGTTGTTTTGTCGATGCCCAGAGCATGTAATTTCCAAAAAGCTAAACCCTTTTTAATAAGTTAATCTCGATTAATAGTTAATTATTGACTTCACACATTCAGATTTCAGATATTCGCCATCTAATTCACTCTAATATCATGAAGTACGAAACCTCGAAATACTTGAAATAAAAAATGATTACTTAGTATATTAAACATGATTAAAGTTAATTAATCACTTCACGATTTCGCATTTCGGGAATCCTGTCTCGAGCAACTACCAAAATTCCGAAGTCTAAAATCCAAAAAACACTTAACGACAAACATGATTAACTAATAGGTTAATAAGGATTATCTCGTGATTAATTTTTCGCTCAATCAAAGCTCGGGTAAATTCAAATGTTATTCATCAAACCTTCTGATCATGAAGCACCAAACATTAATGGAATTAATAATCGATCTACGACAATGATTTCAAATAATATCTCAGATCATCGCCTAAATATTTACATTAAGGAAAAGTGAATGCAACGTCAGTAAAGTATTTGTAACTCAATGCAATTAAGGGAAAAGGGATATTGAAGTTTGAATTCCATTTATGTTTTCACAGAACAACAAGTTTTAGCAAGCTAAGATTTTTTTGTGTTTCCCTGTAACATCTAGCACATTTCTGAGCTCACTACTATCATGGCTCCATGGAAAATAGCTAAAGATACTAGTGAAATATCGAGCCAGACCACAAATGTCCTTTTGGACACATCGCTGAGAGTTGTAGATACCGTGAAAACCTAGACACAGGTATTTGATATCCTACAATACGAGCTGATAAACTGCCCAGAAGATTTGAGCTATGAGGTGACCTAAACTCATGCGACGAAGCTCTAGTACATATCTCAATCAGAGCTACATAAAATAGCCACGCAACTGAGAACCATGCCATATAACGACATGATAGCCTAGGCCCTGGAGAACGTTGACGTCTCAACCAGGAGCATCCAAAATTCACAGAAAGTTTCTATTGGGTCTTTAGACTAGAACATATACAGGTGATGTAAAAATATTCCCCAACATTCAAACACAATTATAATGCCGATTTCTTAAAAGAGTTAGATGAAGAAGAGTGCACATAAGGTGGAAAGAATTACCCTGACTTAATCAAGAACTGGTGGGAACGCGTTGAGAAGTTTAGAGAATATACCCATGGTGTGTATGCCACTACATCATTAGATTCCCATATGATGTATGTGGCCATGATGCTATGTAGGATTTTTGGGAAAGAAACTACTACTCACTTCCAATTATCATGGGTAACAATCATGCATGAGGTTGCATAAGGTTTTTATTTCAATTGGGCCAAGATATTATCAGACAATTTGGCCAAGGAAATCACTAAATATAAGTCATTAAGAGCCAAAGGGAAACCTTCCCCTTTCTACATGTTGACGTACATTATGGATTCCATTTGTTTCTTGACACCATTTCCTTTGATGAGTTGGAGCTGGACTCTGACCAATGCTGAGCCCATACATTTCTGTCATTCCAAGCTGTGGGAGGATAAGGAAAAATACTTCTTATATGAAATCTATGACTATGTGGTGGTGATAATGCATATCGCTCTCTATGATTTCCCACCCCCTAGGATTTCAGCCAATATTGTGACCAATCTAAGGAAATTAGCGGACTGGTACATTGAGGAGAATTTCTCCTATATCAGGGTTTTTGGATGTTCAGTTCCCCTGCACGCTTTACCAAAGTTTCTACCAGATCGACTAGTGTGTCGAGAGATAGCCTATCAAAATATAGCTGGAGGAATCAACAATGAATTAAAAGTGGCATAGAAAAAGGTATGGTCGACCTTCCCTTTACAAATTGGTATGTTTTCATTATTTGATTTCAGCCACTCGAAAGTAGAGGCTATTGCTCTAGAAGACATTAAGATGTTGGATATTGAATTCAAGAAGCATGATCCTCATAAGATCGTATCAAACCATCTATCCCTATAAAATTTGAAGAGATAGGAACATGAAGATTCCCCATAGGATGAAATATTATGGGGAGTGAGGTCATACCAGGAGGTGTTGAGTCGAGTCAAAACTATGGCTCCAGATAAATTAGCCAAGTTCTACAGTTTCCAAAGACATAGAAGAAATAACTTACCTAAAGTATTGCAGGGAGAAAATTAGACACCTCCTTCTAAAAATGAAGTTGAGAATCAAGGTTTAGAAGCAGACAGTTCCAGTGGACAAGACTCTTAGAAGAGTTTGGAGAAAATTGATGTTTTGACAAAGAAAAATAACACCACATTGACAAGTTCACCTGGTAATCAAACTAAATATCAAATTGAAGCTTTGTTAAAAAAGGGAGAGGGAACACCATAGTCCACACTAGATAGATCAGCTTATAATACAACAGGGCAACAACCATCCATTGAGATAGGTAGCCCTATCAAGTCGGTAACACCTTTACAGACTAGTCAGGGGAACCCAAATGCCGAGGTTTTGTTTATAGAAGATCTTACTCCTATTTCGACTGAAGAAATGCCCCCTTCCGATTTCTTTTTCAGTAAGAAGAGGAGGGATATATTCAAAAGAGAAACACACCAAAGAGAGGGTTCCATTGTCAAAATACACAGGGTGTTGTATGATGGACAAGACTTAGATGAGGTGGACTTCACCATGGAAATGGCAGGCTCACTGGGGATTTTTACCACGACAAATCAATGTTCAGTAGGGAGTCTTGCAGAACAACTAAAACAAAAGAATCTATTAGTGAGACAGTTGCAGAACCAAATAAATATTGTGGAATAGAGTGTAAATAATAATATGAACCTGGATTTCTATCAAATTAGATCTTACGAGCGAAATCAAGTTCAATAGCTGCAAGCGAGCATTGAGGAGTTTCAAAGGAATTCACAGGATGATAGAGAATTAGCCACTCACTGAGAATAATTTATCAAACAACTTCAGGCCAAGGTACATTTAGCTGAAGTTATAACAGTGGAGGTGGCGACTTTCCAAGCTCAGGCATTGCAGGTGCACAATAAGTTGGAATTATCCTAGTAAAGCGTTTTTACTAAAGTGGAAGTTGTCCAAAGTTGTTATCGGGTGGAAGACCTCTCTCTAAAAAAAATTTACATTAAGAAGAGAGAGGCCAATGAAACTCGAGCTACATTCTAGGAGGCCGTTCTAATAGAAGCAAGGGATGAAGTAGAAAAGGTCCCTCGACTGTCTCTTTCCAAGCAAACTTGAGGTGACATAATACTAAAGAACTGGAAGGCAAATATGGTTGAAAGAAAAATATTATCCAGGGAAATACAGAAAGCTTGCGAAGAGGCATTATCTTCACTCAACAAAGAGTCATTGTATGTTTAAGGAGATAGTATCTCTGAGGCTCTGGGGAAAATTGAAATAGTAAAAAATCAACTTAATTCCAAGACAAGCATGGAAGAATCCTAGATGACAATTCAACAATTGAAACAAACTGACCTTATCCAGATTAATAGCTGGATATTCAATCCTAGTTTACAGTTACAGGATATATCCTTGGAAGAAATGAAAATGTAGGGTAGGATGCCTCACATAGAAAATAAGTTATATACTTTCGAGGAAAATGACACAACAAAACCGTCCAAATTACTAGTGCAGTTCATGGGAATATTTGTTTAGTATGTCGAGCAAGGGAAATCCAACACATCTGGAAATAAATGAGACAACGTATGCATACCATTTACTCTGGTCATGATTAGAGGCCAGTTGTTTCCCAGTTGGAAGACAATAAGAAGAAATGCCTCTGCCAACAAATGAGGAGACAGAGAAGATGCAAATGAACCTCTTCTAATTTTACATATTGTAATATTTACTGTTTTTGAATTATGAGAATTCCAACCACTTAGGGTTGAGATCATTTTTCTATAAATACATAGTTTTAAGACTTAACACAAGCTGCTTCTTGCCGAATATAATAGAGAAAACTCTCCTTTTGTGAGGATTAATACAAGTGCAGACATAGATTCCAATTTTTGTGCAGTTTGAGTTATGTGTTTCTCCTGTATCTCATATCTGTAGCTTTCTTTATGTCATTCCTTGATAAGTGAGTGGTTGTAATTTAGTACTACTACTACTGTAGTCACATTTTATCGGTTGTTTGATAAGAAAACATTTTTTCCTTTATATTTTCTATAAATAAATACAAGACCTGTGAGCTACTTGGATTAATGTATCTTACATCCTTTCAAGGGTGCATTATTTATTTTCTTCTACCGTGAACAAGGTAAGATTCATATTGTATTGATGCCTCATTTTGTTTAACAGTTTTGTAAGTTTCCCCACATCATTTGATTTTATAAATCGAATCAGATGACAAAATATGACCTCTGTCCTGTTCTGTCATTATTTTCATTTGAGGATTAATTCTTATATAATTAATGGAAGAAAAAGAACCTTTTAAAAAATTTCATTTATATTCCTGATGCCTTACATTATCCTTTGAGTCTTAAGTGTAATCTCAGGAACAACAATGTGCTTGATGAATAATGTACTCAATAAATTCTTGGATAGATTTGTGTTGGTATTCATAGATGAAATTTTGTTCTAGTCCAAGCATAGGGAAGAGCATGAAGAGCACCTCAAGTCAATGCTTCAAGTGCTAAGAGTGTTAAGTACCAATACCAGATCTACAAATATACTTCAGAAATAACCAAGAATAAACCATAAACCATTCACCATAACAATGAACACAAGAAATATCCAAAACCCTTGAGGTAGGGTAACACCATAT
>SNQJ01S0112923.1:20779-36894 GCA_010110895.2 Picea sitchensis
TTTTTGTGCAAGAGGGAAGTTTTGGGAAAAAGAGCCCCACACTCATTCACCCCCCCTCTAAGTGTGGTAGGTGTGTCCAACAGGTTTTCCCATATTGGATGTCCAATCACCTCCCTACAGAAAAAGGGAGTTAAATTTATTTGGACCAGAAAATGTGAATATATTTTTCACCAACTAAAACACCTTTTAACCAATGCACTAGTGCTAAAAATTGCAGACCCAAAAAAGACTTCCTGATATGTATAGACACATGTAAAGAAGGACTTAGAGGAGTCCTCATGCAAGAAGGGCATGTAATCTATGATTAATCTAGAAAATTTAATGAACATGAAATCTACTATGTGACACATGACTTATAATTTGATTCCTTAGTACATGCACTAAAAATGTGGAGACATTACCTCCTAGGAAAAAAGTTTTTACTTATGACAGACCACAGTGGATTGAGATACTTGTTTGACCATCCCAACTCAATGCTAGGAAATTTAGGTGGATGTCTCTCCTTAGTGAATTTGATTTTGAAATCAAACACATTAATGGAAAGGAAAATAGAGTGGTTGATGGCCTTATTATGAGTATGAGGGTGATTCACTTGGAAGTTGTAAGCATCTGTGAATCAGAAATAAAGGAGAGAGTCAAAAGTACACAACCAATAGATTCATTTTTCAAAACTTTGAAGTCCTACCTATAACAAGAAACTATAGGAATGAAGTATGAGTACTATCAAATTTTGAATGATGGCCTGCTAAATTACAAATATAGGTTGTATATCCCAAATTGTGACAACTTAAATAGGTTCATACTTGATGAAATAATGAAAATATCATACAATGGTCACCCTGGTTATCAGAAATTGATCACAACCACTAAGAAACTGTTTTATTGGACGAGAATGAAGAAGGACATAGTCGAATACTCAGATAAATGTTTAAAATGTCAGCATGTTAAAGTGGATCACATGCATCTGGAATGGCTATTGCAGCCCCTACCAATTCTATAATGGAAGTGGGAAAACATCTTTATGGACTTCGTCATAGGATTGCCTAAATCGACCAAGTCGAATGATGCTATTGTGGTAGTTATGGATAAGCTAAGCAAGGATGCTCACTTTATCCCTGTAAAGTCAACTTACAAGGAAATACATATTTCCAAAATCTTCATGAAAGAAATATTTATATTACATGGCATGCCTAAGAAAATCATATCAGAGAGAGATACAAAATTTACTTCAAATTTTTGGAAATCTTTGTTTCCTAGTTTTGAAACTAAATTTCTATTTAGTACATCCTATCACCCTCAAAATGATGGACAAATGGAAAGGGTAAACCAAGTGCTAGAGGACATGTTAAGGATGCAAGTGATGCATTGGACCAAGAAGTAGGAAGACTACCTACCACTGGTAGAGTTTTCTTATAACAATGGCTATCAAGAGTCATTGAAGATGATCCCTTTTGAGGCTCTCTATGGTAGACAATGCAACATTCCAATCAACTGGAATAACCCAGTAGATAGAATAACACTTGGAATATGCCTACTAAAATAAATGAAACAAAAAGTAGTTAGAATCAAACAAAACTTGAAGATAGCTTAGGATAGAAAAAAGATCTATGTAGACAAAAATAGGACCCCTAGGGAGTTCAAATTAGGGGATAATGTGTATCTCCAAATTAGACCCAGAAGGAGTTCCTTAAGAATGGGAACTTGTGCCAAGATGGCACCTTGGTTTTGTGGCCCTTTAAAATTTTGGACAGAGTGGGACCTATAGCATATAGACTAGCACTTCCTCCCACAGTGAAAGAACATAATGTTTTCCATGTTTCATTATTGAATAAATATGTACATGATTCTAATCATATAATTAACTAGTCTGTGATCTAGGTGGAACCAGAGGGAAAATTCCTACCATAACCACAATGCATACTAGACAAGAAATAAATCCCACTCAAGAACAAAACCATTCCCCAAGTCAAGGTGAAATTGAAACACTTTGGTCCAGATGAAGCTACATGGGAATTGGAGGATGCCACGAAACAAACATACCCATTTTTGTTCACTTCTATACATAGAAGATCCAACGACATGTAGAACACTGAGGGCGATGTTCCTTTAAAGAAAAGGGGGGGGGGATTGTAACACCCATTTTCCTCTAGTTTGTAAATATTATTATTTTGAACAAGACTATGGACAAATTTGTCATATGAATGTTGGAAAGACAACGAATCTTGCTAAAGAAGGTAATGTATATATATTTTTATTTAATAAAAATGAAATTATGGCATGAATGCTGAAAGAGGGTTTCCAATGTAGATCATGATGCACAAGAGGGGATGGTAAGGGAAACCAATAATGGTTGAGATGACCCCTTCTAGGCTGATACTCTGCTAGATATAAATTGCTCAGACCCAAAACAATCTTTTGGCCCAGAAAATTTAATTACTAGTTAGGCTGGTAGTTGGGAAGTCTTCCTGAAGATTCAATGAGGAGATGGGAATAATACCAATCTGGAAAAATTCCTGATCTGACCCATGAAATATTGTTGGGGAAGGCAAGAAAATGAATGAAAATCATGGATAGAGGGGAGGAGAAAAATAAGATAAGACACATACAAATGGTTCAGAGGACCATTCTCAAAGAGGTAGAGCATGCGAGACTCTAGTTATGAAGAGAACTGAGAGAGTAAGTTGTTCTGGGTTAAGGAGCGTTTGGACAATGTTTTATGATAAAGATGATAAATGTATCTATAGTTCTTGAGTGAGTTATCACAATAGGCTACCTTTCTTGGTGGATAGAAAACTGGAATTATAGGTTCTTGTGGGAAAAGGAGGGTAATATTTATCCCTTGATGTTGCCGAGAAAAAGAAGAATCTCTCTCATGGCATCATGATCTAGCTAGGGGTGGACAATTGAGGAATACTCTAAGATAAATTGTGCCTATGGTTGGGTGGAAAAGGGCACCCATTTCAACAGTTTCCAACTAATTTTAAATTCTAGATAAGTGTGACTATGAGTTTTATATTGTCTTGACAATTTTTTTGTAATATGTATTTTATTGAGCTAGATGATGGCATAATATTTTATCATGTTTGAATGATAGAATTTGTGTCTCTTATGGCCTAGTGGCTTGGGAAAAATTGAATTAAACTTGAATATCATGTTTTGTAAATGGGTTTCTGCCTACCTCTGTTTAGAAAAGGAGAATTGTTAATAATGGGTTTTAAATGGATTTGGGGGCATAATACTTTGGATCCTGTGCTGGTTGGAAAATACGCAAAGGGATTTCCCAAAGAATGAATCCGAAAATATAGAGTCTTGACACACTCTACAGGACTTCTCAGGTCTTGTTGATCCCTCGAAAATACATTCTCCTAATGTAGAAGTCGAGCTCTGTAAACGAAAGGTGCTTCCTTAAAACCATTTTTATTTTCCAAGTGACCTCAGGCTCGAGTCCATAGACTTAACCAAATATCAATTACAATTTAAGAGCATATCCCTCTAGGGATTGTCAAAGTCCCATATGAACAAGGCTCTGGAACCCTTCCATACACTCAAAAGGAGATAATATTTCAAGGATTTGGGACTTCGGAGGTCCAGGGATTCAGGATGTTTGAACTAGACAACACTCCAATCCTGCCGAAGGAGACCTGTTGACATGGTTACCATATGGTTTGACTGAAAACTCCAGGACTCTTATCCGTTACCATGAGATCCACCTTCTCATTAAATACTAACCAACTTCTCAACCATAGGGAATTTATTCACCATTGATCATGATCATAGATCAACGATGTGATTGTCTTCTTTATCCTCTTATGAATCCAATGGTGGGGATGATACCCAAATTATCTACGTGATTGGTCGACTGGCAAGATTTTGTGATTTCACGACATCACGACTTATTCAATTCCCCACCTTTCAACCTCTCTGGAGTATTATCATACTAAGTGGTCATGATGTAGTGACTATCCACTTTCTTTTGGTTAATACTCCTGCTTATTCTATCCTTCCACTGTGTTGAGTGCTCAACACACCCTAAAATATTTTTGAAATGTTTTCTCTTTTGGGTACCACTTGTCTTATTTTTCATTCTTTCTGAGTTGATTCCATTGTGTAAGGATTAACCATGAATATTACCTAGAATGTATCCCCCACAATGACCTTGATGTAAGGACGCTCAACAATTAGTTTTTTCTGAACATTCGGTTGTCATGCCTGCATATGGTAGTTTGTCGAACCCCAGTCTTTCCCTGTATTGAGACCGTGGGGTGGATAATTGATCATATAGATGAAATGAAGTTCCAGGTTAATCATGAGAATGGTGGATGCCTCCATGTTTTTCTCCCAACAGAGGTCCAAAAATATTACAAGCTCAGGGACCCAAAGGAGCAGTTAAACAAAGATTTCATAGTGAAATTCTATGAGTTCCACGACACCAGCTGATTGATGGCCTCTTGGTAGAAATAATACAAAAAATTCACAAACCATAGCAACACAACATGGAGAGAGATTGCGCTAAGTTTTCATAGGCATGGATACCCTTGGCATACACTTTGGCCATCTACGGGAGGAGCTTCAACTAGGAAGAAATCATCTCTAAACAATTGAGCACCAACATATTGTAGGTTTAGACACCTAAGGAGGGAGAAGCGCCTGCTTTTCACATGGCATCATACCTGTTGGACTTAATCTGTGCAAGGAATGTCTTTGTAGGCATGAATCTAAGCTGGCATGTCCCCAAGATACCTCTGCATGTATACTTCAAAATTCTCTTGGATAATAGGTACAAAAAATCTTATTCTCTCATTTGCGATGAATTCATAGCTTGGGTCTATTTTATTATTTTCAATAAAGAATGTCCAACATTGTCAATAGAGGCCAAGAAAATGATCTCAAAAGTAGGCCACTGGTACCTAGAAGAAACCAATACTTATATCAGGGTGTTTGGAGCTATCGATGCACTGCATCTACTCCCCACTCACGTCCGAGACCAACTCGTTGTGGGCGAAATCTATTACCAAACCATCCTGCAGGGCTATAATGCCACCATGGTTAAAGACAAGAAATGAGCATTCATACCCTATGGTTTCTATGTAGGGTTTTAGATGGTGAAGGATACTGCACAAGATAAAAAAGAGGGTTTGAGCTAGCTGGAGTATAGACTCCCAACAAGACGATTTCACAAGCATGACCCTAAAGGCCGAGTGCTTAAGCATGCAACACAAGTCTCTTCCTGCTGGCCATATGCACAAAATAAGTTCGAAGATGAAATGTTTACAGTATGTGCTCAGGAATGGGAGGAGGTGATGCAGAGGAAAGTTCACCCAAATATGACCATATTTAAAGAAATAAGTATGGAAGAGTAGGTTGATACTATAGAACAGTCAACTCCGGAAGCCCTAAGACTTAGATATGAAAGTAGAGCAATCGAAGAGACATAGGTGTAGAGAAGAGGAATGTTGTTACTAGAAGTATATGAAAGAGTCATATAAAGACTACAAGATGACCCCATTCTTGACCTTTTGATAGAACCCTTAAGGGTCACCTTGGCTGACACAACAAATTTCGAAGGAGAGCAAATTGACTCGGAAACAATTCTACTGGAGGGAACCATCGATCTAGAAAATCCCATAGTTTTGTCACCACAAGCCAGATCACCGATGATTATTCCATACCGAAAAGAGATTTAAAGAACATCAAGTGAAACAGGTGTGCCTAAAACTCTTTTTGATTTTATTACCACCTATGATGATGAAGAGAGCTCGAAGGTCTCGCTTACAACTCTGGTACCAATCACATAGGAGAAAGAACCAGGGGAACATCTTCTCTAGCCCCCGATGCATCAATTACAAACCCTCTATAGGGAGACCATGAAGTTGAGAGTACCCTAGAAACTGAATTTCTCGAACTATCAGGGACTCCCAAAGATAGCCCCAATGATGAGCTAGGCTCTGGTGACCAGGAAGTGGAACTGCGATAGTTAGAGATCGACAATTCACGAGCCAATCACCAAGTTAGTCTTGAGCATGTGACTATATCTCCATTTAAGGTCGATAACCCACCAACCGATGAACACCATCCTAAGGACAAGTCATTGGAACATACATAAGTTTCCTCTATCAAATAAGTACAAGAGTCGGTCCTAGAACAAATATATACAACAGAAAGCCTGGGTAACACTTTGACCTAGGGAGACCAACAGATGCCCGAGCCCATGGATGAGGTTTCCAATATACAATAGATTTCTTATGATAGAAAGAGTAAATCCACAATGAGGAGGACAACTAAGAAAAGGAGGCTCACTCTGGATAGCATGATTCTCATCACCACAAAAGAAAAGATGCTCAGCACAGAAAATGCGAAGAAAACTGAGCTAATCGATGCAGAGATGGCTATAACTGATGCCACGCTGGATCGAGCAAGACAATACGAAAATGAGCTAGCCACCACAAAGAAGGAGTTGTACCATCTACCCCATCTGGCGAAATATTATCAGGAATCAACACAAGCAACAATCTTCCTAGAGAGTGAATTCTAATAGGTATTTGAAAAATTCATGAGCGAGAGACATCTCTTCGCTGTATGCATAACCGATCTTCAAGAAGACACTCTCATGGGGCTGGAAATGCATAAATACGTGGGGATATGGCATGCAAAGGCATACCGGGATGTAGAAAGAAACAATTATATCAGTGCAGTACAAAAGGGTCGAGACATGGAGGAGCATGGCATCCGAGTGATGATGGAAAAGAACATCTTACAAATCAATAAGGCAGGCAAATACTGGGTAAGTATGGCCTAGGAACCTGAACGAAATATATAGGAAAGGTGGACCAAGTGTGAGAGAATATAGGAGAAGATAAATCGGGAGACGAAAGACATCAACCTTCCAGAGTTCGGCTCACCTAAAGACTTTGTCAATTTTCATGACATAGTAAAACGACGTGCATAATAGGAATCAACATGGGAAGCATAGATCACACAGGTGGTGAGAATGACACCATGTCAGGTAAATAAGTTTATGGAACATCTGATCAAGGCTCGCACAACACTACAACGTTTAAGTGCAAAGGTGATCAGATATACAGAAGTAGAAATAGAGATGAAGGTAACCCTGTCAACCACAATGGACCATCACATATTCCCTTATGCTAACGCAAGTGGTCAAAGTACGAGAAGAATCATCCACTCTAGTAGAACCACTATACAATATCTGGAGAAAAAAGAGATCAAGCCGCCACATGTCATTCTTTTGTTTTACTTAACTCAAACTTTTAGTAGCTGTTTTAGGTTAGTGATTCTTTATAAACAGGAGGATCGACCTTTTGGGAAGGGTCAATGGTTTTGGGAAAAGACCCTATATTTTTAGAATTGTAAAGAATTATTTATGAACAACTTTAATTAAGAAGTTCTGTTTAGATCTAGAGACACAATTTTATTTTCATGAAAGGCGTTATGTGATTAGATTGAGGAGGAACTACTTCCATATTTGAATCCAATAGTTGATGCTATAATGAGTAAGAGTTTTTGAATCTATTGATAAGATATCTTTTTCAATACTTTAATAGTTCTTTTGTTCTAAATGATGAAAAGAGAATCGTTGTGTTAATATGTGATTGATGGTGGAGCTAAGGAAACTATTTTTCTTACACTTATCTTATTGCATGAGTATTTTATTTCCATAATTATATATCAGTCAGTGTTGAAATACCATCAAGTTAACATATTATTACTAGACTTGTAATAGGTGTGAATATCATTGTCTGCACGCTAGAGAAAAAGGGTTATCCCAGGATCAACATTCTTCAGTAGTTAATACTTCACTCTATCAGTTGGTTTTTACCATCATACCTTATAGTATCAGACTCATCTAATAATATAAAAGACAAGAAAGAGAAATGTTTAACCCGAAGGAGGAAATTTCATAGAAATATATCCTGTCAATCACTAAGTAAAGCCCATCGGTAAATTGGCTATATCAAAATATCTGGAGAACCATTCCACCCATCAAACGTTGTAGAGTCTAATTGGGAATATAAGGCGGGTTTGGTTCCTACTATTGAGTCAAAGGTTTTAGGACCCTTCAACAGAATTGGCACTAGAAGGAGGGAAACATGAATGAATGGCTCACGACATTTCTGATAATATATTTCACATATCCTATAGATTCAAAACATCCCACATGCATGGATAGTCATTCTCAAGACAACCCACATACAAAGAGTAATCCCAAAATGAGTAACTCACCCTAGCACGAGGAAGTAGAACATCTATTCCATGAAATTGTTGGCATGTTTTACAGGAAGCGTGTACTTGTCATTGATGGCAAGAACAACAACGACAATTGAAAATAGGAAAAGCATAAGTTCAGGAGGATAAGAGAACAGTGTGCAGAGATCAAAGTTCATGAGGAAAAGAGAAACACATAAATGTGATCAGTATCAAATACTTGATCTTGGATCTGCTTCGAGAGTCTTCACAACCGTTGGATCACTTTAAGTGGAAGGATAGGATAAGCAGGGAAAAACAGTTGAGAATTCGATTATCCGAATTTCTGTCCTCCATCAGATTAAATTAATGGAAGGACAGGATAAGCAAGGCCTCAGATATGATATCTCGATCACCTGAATATCCATCATTTGTCAGATTGAATTAAATGGAAGGATAGGATAAGCAAAGATGGAGAGTCATTGGATTTAATCAAAGGCAAAGATGCATCACAGACAAATCGAGCCGTTCATCTAAGATCATGATCAAATGAACATCATTCGTTTTGGGTCTAAATATGTGAGGAGGTTACACTCCAGAAAAATAACACTTCAATATTTTTCAGTTTGAGATTTGAAATTCTCGAAATTCAGAGAGCGGGAGAGACGAAATAAATTCTCGATTGTCGGATCATTCGAAGTAGATCTCAGTCGTCAGATAGTTCGAAGAAGATCTCAAGCATCAGATCGTTAAAAGTGAATTTGGGCCATTTGATCTAGAGCGTTAGTTTGAGATTTGAAATCCCCGAAGCCCAGAGAGACAAAATACATTCTCGAACACCAGATCATCCAAAGTATATCTTAGTCATCAGATCATCTGAAGAATATCTCAAGTGTTAGATCGTCCGAAGTGAATCTGGGTCATCTGATCCAGAGTATCAGTTTGAGATTTGAGATTTCATAAGTCCAGAGACTTGAAGTGAATATTGATCGTTGATCGAGAAGGGTGCCAAGGGTCATCGATCTGGTATTGGTAGAAAGTGCCGAAGTCCCAAAGCAGACTAGAGTCGTTGATTTGAGGACACATGGAAGGAATCTGTGGACTCCAACTAAAATATTTCTGGGAGAGCGTGAAGGTTGAGAATTGAAATCACCGAAGCCCAAGGTAGTGAAGAAGATTGCGATCATTGATTTGAGAAGGCCACACGTCAAAATATCACAAATATCTAAGAGGGCGTGATCCAGAGACCCAAAGGAGATTTCAAACATTGATAAAGAAAGTGTCCGCAGAACTGTTGATCTAGTTGAAAGGTCAAATTCTCGAAGTAGAGGCAGATTCATTGATTGAGAAGGATAGGTGTTCGCAGATCATCGAATCTGGAAGATTGGCGTACGGAGAAAAGAAGGGTTTGAGATTTGAAACTCCTGGAGCCTGGATCACGAAGTAAATCACATCCATTGATTTAGGAAGGTTATATCTAATCCATAGAACTTGAGAGGATAGATATGAACTGTCATTTCAGGATCATTGTCAATATCATGAGATCGACAAACCCATCACATTGCAGGGTTAGAACATGCTCGGGTCTTAATTTTTCGTGAGTGGGCCACAATCAAAACCACGGTATCGCCAAAGGCATATGTGGGGCTCTGTAGTGAATTGCGTGGCCAAAAGCAGATTTCCCTCAAACCACCTTTGTCTGCGTTCGCAATCACGTGGTCACATGAGAGCATCACCTAAGGTAACATCAGTGGAATATTGAGGAAGGATCTAGCACTACTAGGATCCACATCGGAGGCTATGCATTGAAAATTTAAAAATCATCTGTGTTTATAATCCAACGATGCTGATCAAACCGAATATGATCGAAGGGTTGCTGTTTCATCTCATGATTTCTTGATTAGTTACGATTTAGTTACACTAACTGAATCATTGTTCCTGAGTGGTTGAATAATTGTTCCTAAGCATTGGAATCATGATTTCTGAGCATTTTTTAGATTCACGACTTGAGCATTGGAGATGCAGAGTGTAACGGATGATGAGAGCAGGAATAAAAGAAAAATGTTGTGACAGAGAGAGGTTGTTTTTTTTCTCTGTAAAAAGTAGTTGAACTGTAAGAAATGATGTTTTATAGCATGAATTGAGGGAGAAAATGCAGAGATGAAGAACCTAAGTTGGACATAGCATAAATGGTAAAAACAATAGAATGCACGAGAACTTAATCAAAAGAAGATGTGATAAGGAACACACTGATGCAGGTAGAGCAGAGAAGTGTAGCAGAACAATGATGAGAGTAGTAAGCCATTGATAAATACTATATCATTGTAATAAATTTCTGAAAGAAAATATTTATATCTCAAGGTGGTAGGGTGGTGCTAGGGAGGACTATTTTCCTCAGAGTTTCAAGTGGGTGCTTGAACACAAGGATTTGTAGCTTCCATCTGGTTGTATCCAGAAAAATCAGGGTGGTAGGGTGGTGCAAGGGAGAACCATTGTTCTCTATTATACATGTTGGTGCTTGTGTGACTGGAAGTTGGTGCTTCCATATAGTTGGTGATGGAACACTCAGGGAGTTGGTGCTTCCTTCTAGTGGGTGATAGAGAAGCCAGAGAGTTGGTTCTCTCAACAAGTTGCATCTTGTTAAAGAAGAGGTTGTAGACTCATTTTGAGTTGGTGCTCAAATATTGATGATGTACAGAACATAAAAGACTACCTATCATACTAAGAAGAAGAGGTTTTCTCCCTGTATGGGTTTCCTCATGAATATTTGTCTCTGTGTATATCATATGTGTGATTGATGTTAATTATTCCTGCTGTTCATGACTTGCATAATATTGATGATGACTTGGAGAACATTAATAATATTTCAATAGGCATAAAATTGTTTAAGAACAGTAACAACTGATTCACCCCCCCCGCTCAGTTGTCTTAGTATTTACAACATAAATACCTTATGTTAAAACATAAATAGTGGCTCATTACCCCTTAATTGGGGCATATTATATTAGTAATGTTACTTTATTTATGTTGAATTTAGTCCATTAGTTCTAATTATACCTCCTAGTCTCCTATATATACCAAGGAGACATTTTCATTTTGAATCACCTTGTAATTGAACATTTATGTGGGAATAAGGAGGTTTCCCCCTCAAAGAGGATTATTATCTGAAGTTATATCTTTTTAAAGGAGTTGAGTACTTATTCTAAGGTGTTTCTATTCTATATTGATATTTGGTTCCTAACATATCATATCAGAGCTCAAGGTCTTGGGGTTTCACTGCTACATCTGAGACACCTTGGAATTTTCACTATAACTTTTTTCTACAATGATGCAGAAGGAACATATTGGAGGATATTTAGTAGACGTATCAAGGTATGTTGGGTTAAAATTTGAGCTCTTGATTCCTTATATTTTCAGAGATACAACCTTTCTAAGATAGGGTTTTGGAATCATCCTGAATTGAGTCATTGCAGAATTTTTTCTATAAAATTGTTTCTGTAACATTTCAGACCCTAAAATCTAGAGGATATTCACAGAAATAGTAAGGTATCTGTGGTAACAATTTTATCTTCTGGGTCATCTTAAATTTGTAGATACACCCTATGGAAGATAGGATATCTGACTAGTCCTATTGACTAGTCTCAAGAAGGTGTTCCGGGTAAAACAATCATAACTTCTTCCTAGAGTATCCAAATTGAGTGAGAGTAGTTGCATTGGATAGTGGACAGACCATAGTAGTTTTGATAAGAGTTTCAAAATTTTATATCAATTATTTTGTGTGGGGCATGCTATACAAGTGAGATATCCTAGAAAGGATAAAAATCAATAAGTTGTGGGGAATTTACCATAAATTCCACTTGGCACATCCAATTTTGATCAGACCTGTGGCATTGTAGAGAAGAAGTATCACATACCTACAAAAAATAAAATTTCATACTCAAAAGGGCTAGAATTTTGGAGATATACTAAAAGGAATATTGTCTAGCAGAATAGAATTTTGGAGATATACTAAAAGGAATATTGTCTAGCAGAACCACCTCAAAATCAAGGTTTCAAGTGATACTTGGCCAACATGCCACCAAAAAAGGGAACTTCTCCACCAAATAATTCTCTAGACAATCCTACTTCGACTCTTGATGAAGGTGAAGAAATGTGTAGGGACATAAATTATTTACAAAATAATATAGTAAAAAAAGATGAACTACAAGAGATGGAAGCTAAGTTGGAGGCAAATATGGATGGTTTAAAAGAAGAGATCATGGAAGGATTGAAAAATTTCATAATAGAGAGGACACTTGAAAGTGAAAATGTATCCCATGAAATTCATGATGAGGACACAAGGAAGGTGAATCAATAATGGATAAACTCTAACTTTGGTTTGCAGACCAACCACTTTCCTAATATCAATATGAGGAAGTTTGATGGCAAGGACCCTATCACATGGATACTTTAGATGAAGCAATTCTTTGATCTACATAATGTGCCACATACACAAAAGGTACGAATTGCTTCTTTATATTTAGAACCCAATCAATTTGTATGGTATAGATTCCTTTGTTCTCGCAAATCACTCGTCACTTGGAAAATTTTCATGAAAGAAATGATAGCACACTATGATGATACAAGGAGCAATAGCTTCTTTAGCCAATTGATAAATCTCAAGCAAAAGGGTTCAGTTACAGAGCACATTGAGAACTTCCAGAGATTGAATATAAAGGTAGCAAATATTCCAGATGGGCACTTGATTGATGTATTCATAGGAAATTTAAGAGATAACATTCAACATGAGGTTCGCCTTTGGGAACCCAAATCATTGGAGAATGCATTTAGGGTGGCAAGAAATGTTGAAAGTAAAAATATGTCTATGGCTACTAGAAGGACCGAAAAGCTGAAAGTAAAAAATATGTCTATGGCTACTAGAAGGACCAATCCCAACATCTTAGAGAGAATAATGCTCTTCTTCTAAAACACCTCAACCTACAAGGTTGTCCCCAACAACCGGAGGAAAGAAAAGAAAGGTTTATGCTTTAATTCAGACAGCAAGTACAGAAGGGACAAAGCGGTGGTAAGAAGAAATTATTCTACATAGATTGTGAAGAGGAAGAAGAACAAGAACAAGAATAAGAACCATCCTGAGATGAAAACGAATCAATTTCTGCCCTCAAGAGTTGACTCTAATGACATCGCAATGCATTGGCTGAATTAGCACTCCTCAAAACCCCCACATCGAAGGATATATCAAAATAAAAAGGTAACAAAGTCCCAATTGATTCCCGGAAGTACCCATAATTTCATTCACTATAAATTATCCAGAGCTCTCCACCAGATTGTATATCCAAAGACCGTAGCTCTCAAGTAATGATTTTATATGGAGGAACTATCATTTGCGTTCGAAAATGCACAAGATCAATCTTACTATGGGGAATATGTAATGAATTAAACTAACGATTGCTATACCCATGGGTGGTGCTGATGTTAAAATTAGGAATCCAATGGTTACAATCATTAGGAACAATGAATTTTAATTTTCAAGAACTTTTCATGAAATTTTCATTGGAAGGAAAATAAATTGAGTTAAGAGGTACTACAGGGAAACCTAGTAAGGTGATAAGCCTAATGGCATGAAAAATTATTGAAAAGGGGCATCAAGGTGTTATTGCATCAACTATGCTCACTAGATGTTAAAACATCTAAGCCATCTATTCCTCTAGATATCCAAGGGATCAATCGATAAACATTCCAAAGTATTTGAGGATATTCCCAAGGTATTCCACCCACTAAAAATCATGATCATCATGATATTCACTCCCACCTCGAGTGTTCCTCCTACCATCAGGCCATACAAAGACCCCATGCCTAGAAGAGTGAAATTGAACACATGGTTGAAGAAATGTTAGAGTCCTGAATTATTATACCTAGCCGAGTTCTTACTCTAATTCAATGGTAATGGTATTCAAGAAATATGGTTCGCATATGTGTCCACAGATTATTGAGAGCCCAACAAGATCACTATTAAAGATACGCTTCCTAATTCCCATCATTGATGAATTGTTATATGAACTAAATTGATAAATCTATTTCACAAAGTTGATCTTCGTTCAGGTATCATCAAACAATGAAGGAAGAAGATATCCCAAAACAACATTTTGAACTCATGAAGGCCATTATGAATTTTGTCATGCCTTTGGCCTTACAAATGTACTCCACATTCCAAGGGTTGATGAATTCCATTTTCAAGCCCTTCCTTCCGAAAATTTGTGTTAGTATTTTTTTGATGATATACTAATCTATAGCAAGTCTTGGAGGATCATGTGTGACATGTTGACAAGGTTCTATTGAACTACTAAAAGGAGAAACAACTATATGCCAAACCATCCAAATGTTTCTTTGGAGTGAAGGAGGTAGAGTATTTGGGTCATATTGTATCTCATGAAGGTGTCAAGGTGGTGACCCTAACAAGATTAAGGCCATGATGGACCTGTTGGATTCCCAAAACATGGAATAATCTTAGAGGATTTTTGGGTTTGATAGGTTACTACTACAATTGTTTTCAACAATATGGAAGAATAGTAGCACCTTTAATGACACTAACTCAGAAGGATGAATTTTGATGGAATCCAGAGGCAACTAAATATTTTGAACAACTTAAAGAGGTGATGTGAAAAGCTCCTGTCTTGACCACTTCAGACTTCACAAAAACCTTTATTGTTGAATGTGATGCCTCAGGAAATGGAATTGGTGCTGTCCTAATTCACGATGGAAGACCCCTGGCTTTTGAAAGTCGACCACTCAAAGGAAAGGACTTACACAAACCCATTTATGAGAAGGAAATGATGGCAATACTACTTTCATTGAAGAAATGGCGTCCTTACCTAATAGGTAGGCACTTCAAGGTCAAAACAAATCATGATAGTCTTAAATACTTCTTGGAACAAAGACTATCTTCAGAAGAACAACCAAAATGGGTAACCAAGATATTGGGTTATGATTTTGAAATCGTCTATAGAAAAGGGAAGCAAAATGTTGTGGCAGATGCACTCTCAAGGAAGGATGAATATGTTGAGGCCTTTCTCTGTGTTATCTCGATCATCCAACCCGATTGGATAATAGAAGAAAGGGATGAATGGAAGAATGATGAAAAAGTGTGGACTCTCATTCAAAGGTTGCAGCAGGATTCCAGTACATCAGATATATTTACATGGAAAAATTATTCACTATGGTACAAAGATCGCTTATATTTATGTAAGAAATCCCAACTCAAACAAAAGGTACTATTGGAATTGCACACCTCTCCAGTGGGAAGGCACTCGGGATTTTTAAAAACCTACCATATGGTAAATAAAGAATTTTTTTGGGATGGCCTTAAAAATGATGTTCAAAGGTTTGTGGCAGAATGTTTGGTTTTCCAACAAAATAAGGTGGAAACAATTAAGACCCTAGGTATTTTACAACCATTAGCCATCCCAAGTCAACATTGGGAGGATGTTTCCATGGATTTCATCATAGGGTTACCGAAGTCTAAAGGAAAGAGTGTCATCATGGTGATTGTTGATAGACTAACCAAGTATGCACACCTTTGTGCACTCTCTCATCCCTTCAAAGCTAGTGCAGTTGCCACCACATTCATGGAGAAAGTTCAAAAGCTACATGGCAGTGCAAAGATTATTGTAAGTGAAAGAGATCCCATCTTCACTGGACATTTTTGGACATAATTATTTTCTTGTTTGGGTACTCAATTGGCTCATAGGTCATCCTATAATCCTCAATCTGATGGACAAACCGAGATAGTGAACAAATGTCTAGAAGTCTACCTTCGTTTCTTTGTCTCTGATAAACAAACACAATGGTTAAAATGGTTACCCTTGGCAGAATGGTGGTATAACACTTCCTTTCATACTGCAACAAAAATGACA
>SNQJ01S0112923.1:36944-47746 GCA_010110895.2 Picea sitchensis
TGCAACAAAAATGACACCATTTATGGAACTTTGTGGATACCACCTTCCTTCCATCACTTCTTCTCTAAAATAAAAATCTAAGGTTCAAGCAGTGGAAGATCACATCGAGCATCAACAACAGGTTCTCCAAATATTAAAGTACAACCTGACCATGGAACAAAATCGTATGAAACAACAAGCAAATCAACATCGTAGTGAAATAAGTTTTGAAGTAGGGGATTGGTTGTTTTTAAGACTACAACCATACAAACAAATGTCCCTCAAGCAAGCCAAGAAGGATACTAAATTATCACCAAAATACTATGGCCCTTATAAGGTGTTGCAAAAGATTGGTACTATGGTGTACAAATTGGAGTTGCCTACATCTTCACGAGTACACCCAATTTTCCATGTTTCATGCTTATACAAGGTTATAGGTGACAAGATCTCAGTTCAAACTATATTTCCAGAACTTGGCGAGGAAGGAAAAATCATATTGGAGCCTGAAGCCATCACTGACACAAGAATTCACTAGCTGAGGAATAGATCCATTTCAGAGTATCTCATTAAATGGAGGAAACTACTGGCTGGAGATTCCACTTGGGAAAATGAGTCTTTTATACAAAATCATCCAGAGTTACTCAAGCGTTGCGGAAAACACTTGTCTCAATAGGAGGGGCATGTTAAGCCCTAAATAATGGCTCATTACCCCTTAATTGGGGCATATTATATTAGTAATGTTATTTTATTTATGTCGTCTTTAGTCCATTAGTTGTAATTATACCTCCTAGTCTCCTATATATACCAAGGAGACATTTTCATTTTTAATCATCTTGTAATTGAACATTTATGTGGGAATAAGGAGGTTTCCCCCTCGAAGAGGCTTATTATCTGAAATTATCTATTTTTCAAGGCATTGAGTACTTATTCTGAGGTTTTTCTATGCTATATCGATATTTAGTTCCTAACACCTTATGCTCTTCCCCACGAGGAGTTGAACCAGTTCAAAATAATCACAAGATCTTACACCCAACAAATTGGATCATTACCCTTATCTTCGTTACTCCCTTGTAGAAAAAAAGTAAGAAGACCAATTGTTGACACCCTCGACCAGGTTTTTTTTCACACAATAGAAGACCTCATAGTTTTTTCCCTCACTGAGATTGAACAACCCCTTAATATGATCCTTGAAACAACAACTGGTAACTACTTTGAACCTGACGATTTTGAATTTCACGAGGAAGGGTCTAACTCAGATCGATCAACTTTGGAATCAGACGACATAGAGGATAATAATGATAATAATGAATAAAGGGGAAATAAACCTCAAAATAATCAACCATGGTTGGCCATATATGATCTGGGAATCCCAGGATGGGTACATAACCTACCCCGACATTCGAAAAAAATACTTCCCAAATTTGACCCTGAAACCTCTGGATTTCCTGAAGACCATATTAAAAAGTTCATATTATCTATGATATTGATGAGCGTACAACATGAGGATGTAGTGTGTAGGATTTTTCCCTATACCTTTGATAATTCAACCTCGATTTGGTATTTTAACTTGCTTGTTGGATCCATAACTAGTTGGACGAAGTTTCAAAAATATTTCTTAGAAAAATTTGCAGAAGAAACCACCTTAGGAGATTTAATGGCTGAACTGTTCACAACCACCATGAGTTCAAAAGGCAAGGTTAAAGAGTTCAATCAATGATTTAGCACTATCTTGAACAAATTTCAACTCGAAGATAAACCTACTTAGGAGTTGCAGATTGAGGTAAATGTTAATGCTCTCCCTACTTCCATTTCCATGTTTGTGAAAAGGGCTACCAAACATACCCTAGCTGAAGATTTCGAGGAAGCCAAAATGATTGAATTCGAAATAAAGGGATGTAAAGAGGGCTAGGTTTCACTATTTAAGAAGGAAGTTCAACCTCCACCTAGGAGAGGACTTTAGTTGACTAGAACCTTGGGTAAAAAAATAGAACAAGGTCCCAAAAAAGGAGGTGGGGACATATAATACCTACACCACATGATAAATAAAATTTTGAATGAAATCATAGACATGAAAATATGTGTCGGGGAAGTAAACCAAGGTCAAAGGCATTATAAAACCTTTTTTAAAAGAAACCGGCCTTTCAAAGAAGTTGAACTTCCCCCTGCCAACTTAAACTTCGACGTGGGTAATGTACCATATGACTCCTTTTGTACCTACCATAAAGAGAAACATTCTGAAAGAGATTGTCCCCAATGGGTGCACACTATGAATTTAATGGCCAATCGGTTCCTAGACAAATTTTCTCTCACCGAACAATCAAGTGGCTCGACGATGAATATCGTTGATCAGGAAGAAGTTGAGTCACAGGAAGAAAGAACCATGTTGTTGTGGGACCCTGAATTGTCGATGCCTCTCAATGATGTATTTTAGGTCCAGGAACCACTCACGAAGGTTTTGGATGTAAAAACTTGAAGTAAGGGTCAACCAATCGCAAATGATCCCACCATCGTTCAATCCTTGAGAGAGAAACAAACAATTGATCACTAGAAATCACTATCTATCTCCCAAAGAAATCCTATAAACATACACACATGAAGAACCTAAGCTAGACTACAACATAGTAGAATACTTAAAGAATTTGAAGGCTAACGTGTCGGTCATGGACATGTGCATGATTCCCCAACAAAAGGATTTTCTATTGTAGGGCTTAAATTCGATAAAAGCCTCTATAACAAGCACTGACCTAGGCGAGGTCCCCTCTCCCACAGATTTAAAGAATAAACCAAATGTGAATGCTTTCTCTTTAGACAAAAGAGGAAATCCTTTTGTCCCACCTTTCCTTTTAACGTTTGAAGTCTTCAATAGAAACCTACATAACAACTTAGTCAATTTAGGGGCATCCTCTAGTGTCATGCCATTGTCAATATGCAACAAATTGAACGCAATCCTGCTCAAAAGTGATAAACATGTTATACAACTAGACATAACTCACGTAAAATTTATTGGGGAAATTAAATATTTCACGATAAGAATGGATACACACCCAAAATTTGTTCAAGTAATTGACATAATTGTAGTAGACATCCCAAAATATTATGGACTACTAATTAGTCGATATTGGTCTGAGAAATGGAATGGATACTTTAGTATGGATTGGGCTCACCTCTGGTTGCCATTAAAGAGACATAAAAACATGATTAGGATCGATAGGGAAATATATATGAAACATACTTCACTAATTTAGAAGGCTTCAATGAACCCTCATCGACAGATTTCCTCGTTCTAGGAAACTTCTCCTGCGATTCTGATTTTGACAATTTTTCCCCTCTCTCTTCTGATGTACCTCTCACTCAGAAATTTGAAATGAATTTTCAAGTGAATCTATTGGAAACCGTAGAATAAAGCATCTTTTGTTAAGAGCCTCTGTTGGAAACAACAAATGAGGAATACGAAGAGGAGAAAATAACTAGGCCTGAAGAAGTTGGTAAATTTTGCTCACAAGTTTGGATGTTGTACTTTGATGGGTCTAAATCACAATAAGGTTCGGGAGCAGGATGTATTCTCATTAACCTAAAGGGGAATAAATATTTCCTATCCTGTAGACTAGAACTTGAATGCACCAATAACACTGCTGAGTATGAAGCTCTAGTTCATGGATTGAAGAAATCCATAGACTTAAGCATTAAATAAATGAAAGTTTTTGGGGACTCTAAAATTATTGTTAGGCAAGTGAAGAATACTATCCTTTGCAATTCACCCCACTTGAGAAATTACCAACAAGAGGTGCACAGACTAATAGAAAATTTTGAGGCCTTTAATATTACTATTGTTCCTGGGACAAAGAATACTCTTGTTGATTCCCTAGCCACTGCAGCCTCAAGGTTATACCCTTTATAATACTATGAAGCCTCCAGGTTTACTGTGGAACTACTCTACAAACCATCAGTACCCAACAATATTTCTAATTGGAAGGCTTTTGAAGGATATGAACAAATTGTAGATTTTCTAACTAATCAAGAGAATTTTAAGGATTTGGCTATTGATGTTGAGGTATTCCAAGAGAAACTGACAGAAACCGATTTTCACGAACAAAAGAAGGGAACATATCACTCTAATAATAAACCAAGGTTACACATGATACCGAAAGGGGTATCCAATTTGGAGAAAATTTTTGACCTAAGGGAAAGATTTAAAGGGTCAAAGAATACAAAAACATGGAGTTCATGTCCTATATACGAGACTATAAACCTAGGAACCCTGGAAAACCCTAAGAATGTCAATCTAGGTAAAACAATGTCTAAAGAAGACAAGAAATCTTATCTCAAATGTTTTATAGAATATCAATAATTCTTTGCATGGTCCTAACGAGAATTGAAAACTTATGACACTCACATTATCCAACACACTATCATGTTAAAATATGGAGTAAAACCCTTCCAACAAGATCTCAAGAAGTACCATCCATATCTGGAACCCCTGATGTATCAAGAAATAAAGAAATTGTAATGCTAAGATTATATTTCAGGTTAGACACTCTGTCTGGGTAGCCAATTTGGTTCCTATCAGGAAAATGTCTGGGGAGATCTGCTTCTGTGTAGATTTCAGAAACCTTAATAGAGAACAAAAAAAGAATAACTACCCAGTCCCACCCATGGAACAACTCTTGCATACCGTGTCTGGGTATGAAATATTTTCCCTTATAGATGGATTCTCAAGTTATAACCAGGTCTTAGTTTCATAGGAAGATCAATTGAATACTACCTTGCGAACCAAGTGGACAAATGTTTCTTATAAACGCATGCCCTTTGGATTGATTAATGCAGGGGGAACCTTCCAAAGGGCCACGGACATAGATTTTTGGGGATTGATTAAAAAATGTGTAGTATTATATTTGGATGACATGACTGTGTATTCAAAGAGAAGAGAATACCACATCCAACATCTAACCCAAATTTTTGAAAGGTTTAGGAAATATGGAATATCTTTAAACCCTAAGAAAACTATCTTTGTTGTTGAGGAAAGGAAAATACTAGGTCATATTATATCTCAAGCAGGAATTCGTATAGATACAGAATTAATAAAGGCAATATCTCATCTTCCCTTGCCCCATAAAAAAAAGGATATGCAATCCTTCTTTGGGAAAATTAACTTTGTGAGGAAGTTCACACCCGATTTCCCTGAAACTATCAAACCCTTACAAAACATTATTCACAAGGATGCAAAGTTTAAGTGGGATGATGAGTAAAAACATGCCTTCAAAAATATCAAGAATTCAATCTCTCAATCTCCAGTGCTACAAAGTCCCGACTTTAGTAAATATTTTTTCCTCTATACTTTCACCTCCGATCAGTCCTTAGATGCAATATTGACCCAGAAGGACGATGAAAAAAATGAGACATCTGTATCATTTATGAGAAAAAATCTCCAAGGAGACGAATTGAACTACCCTTCTATAGACAAACATGTTTATGTGGTATAAAAAGAAGTAAAACATTGCACATTTTACATCCTAAAAAATCACACCAAAGTCATCATTCCTCATCCCGCAATTCGATCGCTATTCACTCAATAGGAGATGGGAGAGAGAAGGGGAAATTTGATGGTAGTTGTCCAAGAATTTTATCTAGATATAAAACCTTCCAAATTAATTAAGGGACAAGGATTGTGTAAACTCGTTGCAGAAGCCCAAGATCTAATAAATGAAGACCCCAGGTGGGAGAATGAATTAGCATTATGGTGCAGTGAATATTTATACATTCCCCTGGGGAAAGAATATTGATATGTAAAATTGATTTACCTCCTACATCATGGGACTTGACTAGAAAACATAAGCCCTAATGAAAAAGATATCTCAGGCTAAAATCAGTGCAATATCGCCTCGTAAATTCAATACTTTTCCGCGTAAATTATGATGGAGCACTCTTGAGATGTATCGACTGTGAATATGAAGAAAAGGTTCTGAGGGAGCTCCATGATGGTGTTTTCGGTGGACACTTTGTAGGAGATACCACAACTCACAAAAGATACCACAACTCACAAAATATTAAGAGTCAGTTATTACTGGCCTACTGTATTTATGGATGCCCATACATACACTAGAAACTATAAATCTTGTCAAATGAGCGTTGGTAGAGAAAATAGGGTAGCTGTCCCACTCCAAATAGTGACCATATCTAGAATGTTCAAACAATGGGGGTTAGAAGTCATAGGGGAGATTACTCTGAATTTTTCAAAATAACATAAATATATATTGATTGCTACAAAATATTTTACAAAATGGGCAGAGGCCATCCCTCTGAATCACGTGAATGAAAATGTTGTAATCCAATTCATAGAACAACAACTGATCACAAGGTTTGGGATGCCTTCCATTCTTGTTTTTGACAATGTTGCCTAGTTTTCTTCTACTCTATTAACAAAGTTCTATCTAGACAAAGGAGTCATAATAAAATACTCTACAAACTGCTACCCACAAGGAAATGGGGTGGCAGAATCAACTAATAAAAACCTAGTGACGATCTTGAAGAAAACAATTGCAGACAATCAGAGGAATTGGCATAGTTTACTTCATAATTACTTATGGGAAGATAGAGTAACACCCAAGGAAGCTATAGGGAAGTCCCCATACTTTCTGGTATACAGACAAGAAGCCATTCTCCCAAATGGTTTGTATCTTCCATCACTTCATCTTGGTCAGGCTTCAAGAGGACAACCCTCATTAGTTATTCAACAAAGAATTGATACACTCCTCATTCTTGAAGAGGAAAGGGAGAAAGAAAAATATAAGCTCACCGCTCATCAACAGATAGTTAAAATATGGTTTGACAATCATAAGGCCAAGGGTAAAAGTTTTGAAGTAGGAGACTTAGTCTTGAAATGGGATAGAGTAAATGAACCTAAGGGGAAACATTCGATGTTTCAAAATCTATGGCTCGAACCTTTCCAGGTATTTGAGAAAATTAGGGCAGGAACGTGTCGATTGAAAAATATGAGGGGGGAAGCCAACACCCTCCCAGTGAATGGCCAAGCCCTAAAACAATACTTTTGTTAAAAAAATAAATGTATTTTTCATGTTTATTTAGAATATATTTTGATTGGGATAAATGTGTAGGTTTAGGGTAGGATGATTGCAAACTTTTTTTATTTTTGTCTTTTCTTTTTCTTGGTATTCTCCTATAACTAAGTTGTGTTCCATAAAGTAGTGGCCGACTTTAATAAATATGGCGTAGAAAACTCTGCTCCTAAATTACTCTTACGTGCAACATAAGAAATGTTGGGCAATTACAAATTTCTTTAAGGATACCTATATCTTGTCTTTGAAAAAACAACAACCTTGGTAAGTGATGAAATGTCCGCTTGGTGGTCTGGTAAATCCCAAAGGGAAATATGACTAGTTGGAAAGGATCAAATGTACCTCTAGACAGAGCTAGGAATAATTTCACCTTAACTATTTCATCTTGTAGAAAAAATACGTCCTCCTCTCCATCTCAATTATATTAAAATGAGTGAAAATTCAGAGAGGGTATGCATATAACTATGTTGGGGCTATGGACGCTTGTTGGCAACGGAACAATATCTATGACATCGGGTTGACTTCGCCAGGGATATGGATGCTCACTGGCAGCGAAGAAACACCATGACAAGGGAATAATGATAACTAAAACGGCCTCGATCCAGAGAATTCCTTAACCAACTATTGTCAAAGAGGGGCATGGGTCATGGTCAAGAGGAACAAAGGTGGTCTAAGGGTTGAAATCCATAGGTGGACCCTGCCTCATGAACTCGAGAAGTTGTACATGCATGGTTAGGAAATACTTTGATAAAAGAAAAGAAAATTAGTTTTTCTACCAGCTTCTGCATGAGCTAAGCCCGAAGGAAGGAGAAAATAATTTTTTTTCTCCTAGAGAATCACCATTTCTTGAGCGTTCAAAACACCCTAAAATCTTTCTGATTTTTTTTTTTCTTTTGGGTACGACGTGTCTTCTTTTTCTTTCCTTCTGAGTTGAGTACATTGTGTAAGGATCATTAATTTTGGTTTCCATGTCTCATAATTGATCACGTTTGAATTTATTTTGACCTGTTGAATTGAAACTTTTTTTTTCTCTCTAAAAAGAACTTGGATTTATAACTAAGAATTTACAGCTAAATTTGTGACCCATGCTCCTATTTTTGGCATCGGAGAAATTTGAGAAGAAAAATGACCACATATTAACAATCATCGCCAGTCACCGATGTATCATCGACATCAGGAAAAAACAAAGGAGTATTGCACCGTTTGTTCACAAAGAAGATTTAGGAAATTGTTGATATCCCATCCGCGTCGGGAAAATATGAGAGGGATAAATATTGACATGGGCCATGACGAATCTCCAATCATTGATCACCGATGCATGTTCAACATTGACACGTTTCAAGGGATGTAATTCATAAAGACTTGTTTAAACATTTCATCGATTGTTGATCCTTGATACTTCATTGGCATGGGCGGTGTAGGACCTATTTGTCAAAACACGTATCTAACAAAAAATTCCCGATTCCAAATAAACTCTTAAACCAAGTAGCCAATTTCAAACACCATGTGTCTTTGCCACGTAGGCATTTCATACGACCTAGTTTCATCTTGAGTCACCTTAGGTTTCCCTGTGTCCTAGTTGCACTTCTAGGTCATCATTTTCACATCAGTGATGTACGTAAAGATGGATCGACATCGGAGTTTTTTCCAAGAGATATCAATGAACATTGTCTAAGAAAAGTGTCGACTTCCGATCCACCTGTTTAAATTAGCGGAATGATGGGATGTTTTCAACACAAAATAAGATTAGATTATGTCATTTAATAGGCCAACTAATGTTTATCTTTGCATACGTTGCTACCCCATGCGCCGATCGAATATCGGGAATTTGAAATAACCGATGGAACACAATGTAGCCCGCTCCTACTCCACCAACCTATGATTGCATTTAATCTCAAGCATAATGCAGATCTGGTGACAGATTTTGTAAAACCACACTTACACCCTGAATTGAAGAACTGATGCGACAAGGTAAGTATTATTTGTGTTTAAATTACTAACACAGTTTCGAACCCCAACATTTTGTACACAAGTTTCTCATTTTCAGAGAATTCAAAGAAGCGAAGAGAGCATCTCATAGTTAAAAACAGATTTCATAGTTAAATTCTATGAGTTCCACGACACCAATCGATTGATGGCCTCCTGGTTGAAAGAACACACAAAGTTCACAAACCGGAGAAACAATTGGTATGCGACAACAAATCCGAGGGATCCATACATCTGTTTGATGGTTCTGATATGTCGATTAAATGGGGAGTGAAATTGCGCTAAGTTTTCAGAGGCATGGATGCCCCTGGCATACACTGTGGCCATATCTGGAAGAAGCTTCAACTAGGGAGAAATCATCTCTAAAAAATTGAGCACCAACATATTGCAGGCCCAGACACCTAAGGAGGGAGAAGCTTCCACTTTTCACATGGTGTCGTACCTACTAGACATAATCTTCATAAGGAACATCTTCGTAAGCATGAATATGAGATGGCATGTCGTCAAGATACCTGTACATGTCTACTTCAACATTATGTGGGACAACAGGTACACAAAATATCATGCTCTCATCGGTGATGAATTCATAGCTCAGGTCTATTTTATTATTTTCAATAAATAATGCCCAAGACTGTTGATAGTGGCCAAGAAAATGATCTGAAAGGTAGGCCACTGGTACCTAGAAGAAACCAATACTTATATCAGGGTGTTTGGGGCTACTTGTGCACCGCATATACTCCTCGCTCACATCCTAGAATAGCTCGTTGTGGGAGAAATCTATTACCAAACCATCCTGGAGGGTTATAATGCCACCATGGTTAAATAAAAGAAACAAGTGTTCATACCCTATGGTTTCCATGTAGGGTTTTGCATGGTGAAGGATACTATGCAAGATAAACAAGAGGGTTTGAGCCAGATGGAATAAAGATTCCCAACATGCCAATTTCAGAAACATGACCCTAAAGGCCTTGTGCTTCAACATGCACCACACGTCTCTTCATGCTAGCCATATGCACATGATAAGTTTGAAGATGAAATACTTACAGAATGTGCTCAGGACTGGGAGGAGGTGCTGCAGAGGAAAGCTAACCCAAATATGACCATATTTAAAGAAATAAGTATGGAAGAGCAGGTCGATACTATAGAACAATTAGCTCAGGAAGCCCTTAGAGTGAGAGAAGAAATCAGAGAAATTGAAGTGACGGAGGCACAGAGAAGAGGAATGTTGTTACTAGAAGAATCTCAAAGAGTCATATAAAGACTGCAAGATGACTCCATGCTTGATCGTGTGATATAACCATTGAGGGTCACCCCTAATGACAAAAAAATTTTCGAAGGAGAGAAAATCGGCTCGGAAACAATTCTACTGGAGGGAACCACCAATCTAGAAAATCCCAGAGTTTCATCCCCACAAGCTAGATCACAGGTGATTATTCCAGCCCAAGAGGAGAAAAACCCATAAAAAGCATTTATCCTAAGTTTTTCCCCGACGCATGTGTTTTCCGCTCCCCCACTTATGCCCCTTGCACATATCAACGGTCCTGATCATGGCGCCCAGATCCACGGTGGACAGATCTTTCCAGACCCCCCCGACCATTCAACCTTTAACGGAGGGGAGGGGGGGTCTGGAATCGCTGATAAGACTTGTGTGCATCTGGACGGCCCATGATCGAGTGCACAGATCAACAGTCAATATTGGATTCTGGACCCCCCCGTCCGTTCTGCTTTTAATGGAGGGGGGGGTCTGGAATGAGTGATAACAGG
>SNQJ01S0112924.1:8311-28497 GCA_010110895.2 Picea sitchensis
GAAATGACAGACTTAGGATTTTTGCATTGATTTTTTGGCCTCCAAGTATTGCAAACCAAGGAAGGAATTTTTCTTCTTCTCTTTCACATGGAAGATTTTAAACTACCCCCTTCTCCCTTCTAGTATTGAGTCAAACTTGTTGCCACATGTACTTCTCCTGAAGTTGATGCCACTTTGTATCATCAATCAATTGGCAGCCTCGTATATTTGAATCATACCCGTCCTGATATTTTCTTTGTTGTTGGTATTTTTTCATGGATTATGAAAACACCCCATGAAATCCATTGGAAAGAAGCTAAAAGGACACTTTGGTATGTTCGGGGTACACTTCAATTCGAGATAAATTACAACTCAGGGGGGGACTCCTTTATTGGTTCGTTTCATCGATTCAGATTGGGTCAACGACCCTGATGATCAAAAGTATACTACAGGTTATGTTTTCATCCTTGGTTCAAGACCTGTCACTTGGACCTGTAAGAAACAATAGGGTAGTGTTCTTTATTCAGTAGAAGCATAGTATCGATCAGTGGTTAAAGAAAGTCAGGAATATTTGTGACTTCGATAGATCCTTTTTGGAGTTTGGCTTCCAACAAAAGAATCTGAACACCCTTTGGTGTGATAATCAGAGTGCCATGAATCTCACCAAAGATCCATTTCAACATCAGCGCACAAAAACATCAAGGTACACATGCACTTAATGAGAAAATCATTCATGATCGAGTTATTAGAGTGTTATTTTTCCCTACAGAAGATCAAGTTGCAAACATTTTCACAAAGTCTCTTATAGAAGCAAAGTTTTCCAAACATCGCTCTATGTTATAAGTTTAGGAAGTTGTGATTAAGGGGGGATAGGCTCTAATTCCCCTTTCCTTCTCCTATTGTGTCACCCTTCAATCCTATCCCAATTTATTAAGGGTGGATGCTAGGATATTTGGACACTTAGAAGTTAGTTAAGATCAACGTGGTCTAATGTGTCATTAGGTAAAATTGTTCTTCTTTCGTATGCATTAGTATGTATTTGTAGCTAGGTAATTTGATGGACACGATATGTTCCCAACATAGAGTGATTTGACAACTCATATTCTCCTAAATCTTAACAACAACATTGATATGTCGCTTAACACCTAATTGGTCCATGATCTCTATTTAAAGAGCATGGAGGGTCATTTTCCAAAAATTGACTGTGAGAAACTCCCTTGTAAATCTCTTTGTAATATTTTATTTTCCATTAATAAATTGATTTCTCCAAGTGGCCATGTTGGTTGTGGCCATGGAAGTTTCCCTGCTGGGTTTTACCATGTAAAAACATTGGTGTGTTAATATTTGATCTAGTTGTGTGAGTGGTTAATTTTTATCTCTGATTTGGTAGTGTGAGTGGTTATTGAAGGTGTTTTCCTTTGTTGGAATAGTTGTATTGTCGGACAAAATGAATCAAAATATGAAAATTGTTCCACATATAATTCACTATTTCTCCGCACAATTATGGAAATTTTAGAGTCTGAAATTAGTTTTATAGTTAAAATAGAAAGATAGTTTGTATGAGTCTAATTTCAGAACTAGCCACAAACCCTAACTTCCATAGAATATATATCCAAAACTATAATGAACTAGAACTTGAAATTTTGATCACGTGTTCTTCACTATCTTTCGTCAATCTCCTCAAAATGTTGTAAAAATGTATATAGAAAAAATCCCAATATCTCTCTATTGAAGAATAAAAACCCTAGAATCGTATGCTCAGAAACCAAATGTTATGAACCAAACTCCAAAAAAGCCAATGATACAATGACTCCTTTTACAATATATCCAATTCAGAAGAAAAAATGAGATGCTTCTACATATTATTCTCTTTTATTATAAATAGGAGATAAAGTGAGCATGATGTAACCTACCGCTAAGTTGAGCTAATTATAACTAGTAAACTAATAATAAATGAGTGTTAGGGCCTTAACATAGAGCCTTCGGGCCTTGACAAGTTGTTTTTCCAATAATGATCCCCATTCCATTCTTCAATAACCCCTCCAAACTTATCTCTCCAAGGATTGTCGACAAACATCCATTGAAATTCAAAACTATTAATCCAATAAACTTTGGGTGAGGAACAAAGTTCTCTTGTTCCATTTTATTACCAATATTATTGTTCTTATTTTTCATTATGGACCACTCCACAATTGAATTTTTATCACACCTATCAAATTGAATGACAATATTGATTCCTGCAAGTTACTCCAATGAGTTAACAACTCCTACAAAAAATCCTTTCTTTTTAAGAAACTATGTTGTCAAAATTCAATTGCAACTACAACAAAATATTTTGCATGACCAGATTCTCTACTGGAATGTTAGATATCTATTTTTTAGTAAATATGTTAAGATATGTACTTTCTATTAGAGGGTAATTGTCTTGAGTCTCAAATCTTCAAAGAGATCAAACAAAGCATCTAGATGACCCATATGCTAATAATATAGTTAATATATTAATCATTCTAGATATAACATCTAAAAGGAAGAAACAAAAACCAATTAGATAATGCCACTAATACATATAAACTACTAAGTTGATTAAAGAGCAAGATAGAGTAAGAATGAAAACTAAACACACCATAAAAATACATATATGGAGATTACCTTAATTTGTATCAACTGAGATTCACCAATGTTACTCCCTGACAATTCATTAGCATAACCCAGCTTCACATACAAAAAAAAATAAAAATACGTAAGTATAGCTTGATACCATGCCAAAAGTATCTTAAACATTATTAGATATATTTTTAGCTTCACATAGAAAATACACAAGAAAAAGCATAAGAATTGATACCATGCCAAAAGGATCTTCAAAACATAATTTAATCTCTCTCTCTAACAAAATACCTGGCCAAGGGCCAAACAATATTCACACCAAATCACTCCACCATTTTCCATGGCCTCACTCTAAGGGGCATGGTAGATAAAATGTAGAACAACAAGGACACAATTTTGGTTCTTTATAGACTTCAAAAAAACATTCAACGTAGTTCCAAGCTTAAAATTATGGGAGAGGCTCTTGGAATAAGGAGTCCCAACCGAATGGATGGCACATGTACATAGATTGTATGAGCAAGTAAAAGATAAATATAAGAATCAAGGAGGCATGTTTGGAAGCTTTATCAACAACAATGGGATGAAGCAAGGCTAGCCTTTGTCCCACAGGCTATTTGAATTATGCATAGAGAAACTGGAACACGGGTAAATGTGAAAGGTGGGAGTGTGCATCGCATGCATAATTATCAAAATTCCACCACATGTCATTGACTTCAATGTCACAAAAAACATAGTAAATAGGGCCCTATAAGAACATATTCAAGCACTAGAAGCATTCTACAAAGAAGTAGGCATGGAAGTTAACATTGGAAAGATTATAGTAGTCATCGTCTCTAGCAAACATGGACCATTTCATCCCTAAATTGAATTAAAAAATGAAGCACTTATGATCATGGAGGAGTAAAACTACTTAAGCAATAAGTTAAGCATTAAGTTCAACAAAAATATCAATTGGGAACAATACTCAAGAAAGAGGTTGCAAGGTAGTTGGAAGGAAACATTTCTCCTACAAAATATACGTACGAGAGAAGAGATTTTGGACTAGAAAATAGTCAATGATGTGTTCCAGAAACTCATCACACTAATTCTACTATATTCCAAGAACCAAAGCATCAACATCATACAAGATTATGCTTGTTGAAACAAGTTTGTACCCACTGGAGAGGTGATATGAACTATGATACTATATAAATAGAAAGGAGTTGGAATGGATTACAAGAGAATGCCCAGTCAAATCTGCAAGGATACACTACGTCAAAGGAGTAAGAATGATTGGTAACTTCAATGCAACAAATGGTTTACATGTTGGAATATATGAAAAAATATTGACCACTAGATAAAAAAAGATGAGTCAACATTTACAAGAAGATAGTGTAGATGGAGGGAAAATCACTAAAAAACCAACAATATGACATAGAGCGTTTTTGTAATACCCCTAGGCTAAACCCCATTGTAAATAAAATGTAATTATACATATAGTTTGGTGAGCCAGGATACTTGTAGGTTAGAGTGCCTTCGTATATATGTATTTTGCGGCCAGAGTGTTTGTGTGGTTATTAGGTTGGTGAGCCGGAAGATGAAAGGCCAGCGAGCCTATTTTTGTAAATGTAATCACACTCAGTTTTTAATGAAAACACATCACTAGTGCAGACCAACCATGTAAAAGAGTTTGGGGGGATAAAATCCACTAGAATGGGAAAAGGGGGATAAGATTCTCGAAAAAGGGGTTGAGCTAAGGGTGGTTAAGACAAAAATGAATATTTTAACAATATTCCTAAAGTTAAAGTCACAAGTAGGGGATAATGCATTTTATCCCAAGTCTCTATGAGGAAACGTATCACCATGTGAGGAAACCCATGTGTTGCACATGTAGTTAGCAACATGACAAGTGTCAAGTCAAGAGCATGCACATAAGTTTTAAGGACTATAGTTCATTTTTCGACTAGGGGATCATTTTTCCTTCACTCACTCAAATATCATCCGTACCTTCCTGTTGCTAGTACTCATAACTGTACTTGTACCAGAACCATGGTTATATTTGGAGCTGCACTGAAGAGGCGGCTTGCCAGGCCCGTAGGACATTAAAGAAGTGGGTTGTCATGCCCATGTGCATTCTTTCCAGGTGAGAGAATTGTTGGGAATCTTTTCTGAAGGTGCCAAATCGCAACTACAAGGCTTTGAGACTTCATGTCCATCATGTTGTTGAATCTCTGGAAGGGAAGTGAGGCAATTGAAGTACTATTGAGCAGAGAAGGGGCACACTTCGTGGGGTGGGACAGGCATGTGGGGAATGAGGGATTGTAGGCAGTTAGTTTGAGTTGGCTCTTGTGTCTGATTTTTATGCTATTGAGAGACCTTAGTCTAGTTAGGAATCCTTTACCCAGGTGGAGTTTTAGCCCCATCACAGGGGTGACCCACTGTTGAGCGTTTATGAGCGGTGTGGTATAAGGTTGGGAGGAATGTGGAAGGTCTGCACACAGTTGGTGTTAGTTTACTAAATATAAGTGTTTACTATGTGCTAATTTATGTGCTTATATTAATAATTATGCATTTATTCTCATGGTTTTTTCTTGTACATTTTGTATCTACGCATTTGTTGTTATTCTACATTAATCTGAGCATTGCATAAGTATATTAGTTACTTAAATGATATCAGAGTTTGGAAATTTTCATGTGGCATTTCTAAAAAAGAGTCTGGGGATGATAAAATGTGGTATCGGATCTCCAGTTTCGACATTGAGCCTATATGGGTCGATTAACATAGCACGGAAATGAAAACGCAAGCTATGCAGGAAATTGTTTGACAAAATGTTAGAAGATGTCTGCAAAATATTTAATAAAATTATTGCAATGAAATTAAAGGAAGTTTGCAAATAATTTGGAAGAACTAAGACCCAAAATTAAGTATAAGAAAATTTAGTCTCTAATTGAGCAAATTTTGGCATGTAGATGGTCAAAAGTTGAAGTTACAAAGAAACCATGGTGCCCATGATAAAATTGGGCAAAAGCCCCAATTTTCGAAGAGTAATTCAAGATGAATTCAATGCACAAGAGGTGAATTTGAAGAGTAGGTGGTCAAATTCGTATGTACAGACCCTAATTTGGTTGCATTGAGCTTAATTACAAGCTCTAATGGTGACCACAAAAGCAATTGCAGAATGTCCATGATAAAAATTGGGAAAACTTCCCCAATTCTGCAGAGGAAATTCTTTGAGAATTCATGAGTAATGTAAGAAATGAACCGAGAAATAAAATCTCCAAATTTTAATAACAATCTGAGATAGAAATTTCAAATTTGGGTGATTTTCGAAGTAAGTAAAATAGGGAAAAAAAAATTGGGTATTTTTCCGTACAATGATGTCAGCATGGCGTGGAGGCCACATGTAAGTTGATGTGGTAGAAGAAAGACGTGTACTTCCATGGTGTCAGGTACATGTTGGATGGAATGACAGTTGGCAGGTGATGTGGAGCCATGTGGCAGGCCAACTGTCAACCCCACGAAACTGCGGTAATACCTTGGAATTTGACTAAGTGTTAAGTTATCACAGAGAATGAACAGAATTAGGGGTATGGAAAGAGGTATGGTATCCCCGTGGTGGATTTTTGGAAAAATGGCTAAATACCAAGACTCTGGGTGTGAAGAGTATGGTAGCGAAGAGGTAATACACCGCAGAGGGTTGTGCCATTTCAATATTTGACTAAGTCCTAAGGATCATTTGGGTGAATGGGTGGTTGGAGTTCTAAGAGTAATATAAATATGGGATCGTCCAAACCCACGGTGAAATTTCAAAATTTGAGTAAGTGTCAGAACTTCGCAGGTGTAAAGGAAATCATGGAGGTGATGGGGCATAATAAAATGACCGCAAAACTGCGGTGAGATCTCAGAGAAAATGACTAAATATAGGTGTATAATGGATACGGTGGAACACCATGGTGCCTTTTGGAGGCTGCAGAAGTTTAAAGGGAAGAAATGAAGACCCTAGACCTGCAGTGAAATATTTTAACAGTCAAGATCTAATTCGAAGATAATTGAGCATCGAAGTTAGGATGCTCAAGCTAACAAAATTTTCTTTCCTATTATGCCATTAATAGTGTTCCTGCTCAAATATTTTGAAGGGGGGCACAGGAATTAGTCATGAGGATTTGTGGATAGCGGAGTCCATGTATTCACACAAGAATGTAACAAAAACAAATATTAAGAATTCACAAGAAATCAAAAATAAATTGTTTATGATAAAATTCTGAAGAACATAATGTTATATAAAATGATGGATTTGTTAAATTCTTGTAGCCTTACAAATCTTGTTGCATACACATTTTTAAAAACCAAGAACATAATTTGATGTAAGCAGAATTCAATAGGAAGATCAGTAAACCAAGACATGAATGATGCCCAAGGAACTTACAATTATGAAGATGAAAGAAGAAATTTTGGTATGGGCATGGGTGTTGTAGTAATAGAATCCAATGGGCATGGAGAATACAGAAAGGAAGAGAGCATGAACTTGGTAGAGAAAATAAAAAAAATTCAAAATGATGTCCAAAGTTATAAAGGTAATAACGAGAAGCTTATGAAATCCAAGGAGTAGCAAGAAGGATTTAAAACCAAGTTAATGCATAGCTTGGACAAAATAGAGAAGAAGATGGATAAGGAAACTGAGTCAAGAAAATCAGGGAGTCATCGGTCTCATGATGAGAGGAGAACAACCAGAAGTGTTGGTAGGCATCACCATAATTCCCCAAGGCATTCAACTAGGAGAAAACACAGTAGTTCAAGTCCATCCTCTGTCAGGAAGCATAAGAAGAAGTCTGGGGTGGATGAGCTACACGGAGAAATGAATAAAATCAAACCACCTACATTTGATGGTGAACAAAAGAAGGATTAGGATGTTGAGACCTAGATGTTGGGCATGATAAAATATTTTCAATTGCATAATTACTCTTCACAGGAAAAAGGAAAAATTGTCATCTATAAACTCAAAGGAAAAGCATCAATGTGGTGGTATCAGTTTTTGCAAGTGAAACACATTGATGAGATGAAGGAGTTCTTTGAACTCAAGCTTGGGAGTGTGACCATATATGAGTATGAAAAGAGATTCTTAGACTTGCTAAAATATGTTTCTTTCATCAAGAATAAACAAGTTAATATTCATAGGTACCTGAGTGGGATGCCATCATTTATCAGCAACAAGATACAATATGATGATCCCAAGACACTAGAGGAAACTATAATACGAGCTAAATGTATTTATGATCAACATAGAGGAAGACCAACTTTCCAAAAGGCGTGGGGAGACAAGAAGAAGAGAAAGATGGAATAGAGGAGGAAGGGGACAAAGCCACCATTCTTCCAAAATAATTCTCATGGACAACTAAATCCTAAGGAACCCAGAATGACTGAGACAATGGGGAAAACACTAAGGAAACCACCTATTCAATGTTGGAGTTGTGGGGGAGATCATATGTATATTTCCCTCAAAGAGGTGAAAAAAAGAGGATTGTTCACAATGTATAGAAAACTGAAACAATAGAGGACATGGGTATAAATGTACCTAGGATCTAAAATGCCCTAGATAATAAGAAAGATGAGTTTCAGTCACATATAATTGAAGTGGAAGGTAAGATCAACAACCAACCCATTGTTATTTTAATTGATTCGGGAGCTAGTCATACTTATCTAGATCCTAAAATGGTGGAAAGATTTCAATTACCAAGAAACAAGTTGGGTAAACATTGGTTGCAACAACTAGCCACAGGAGCTAAAAGGTAGATTAATGAGATGGTTAAGGTATTCCCAATGGACACGAATGGATTAAGCACAAGGGAAGATTTGAATATCATACCTTTGGGCTCAAATGATTGCCTAATTGGTATGGATGATTGGACCAACATCATGTTGTTCTAGATTGTTATAATAAGGATTTTACCTGCTTGGATGAAGAAGGGAATGTGAGGACAATTCAGGGTATTCCAAGAGCAATAACGATCAAATAAATTTCAGCCTTACAGCTGAAGAAAAACTTCAGGAAAGGATGTCAAGTATTTGTAGCAAATATACAGGGGGCACCTAAGGATAAAGTACCAAGTATTGAAAATTATGCAGTCCTAAAAGAGTTTGAAGTTGCATTTAAAGAAATAACAAGGCTTCCACCCAAGAGAGATATTGATTTCTCCATAAATTTGATTCCTATAGCAACCTCAATATCCAAGATTCCTTATAGGATGAGTACACTAGAGTTGAAGGAGTTGCAACTGTAGCTGGAGGAACTTATAAAGAAATGGTATATATGCCCAAGTGTGTCACCTTGGGGTGCCCCAGTATTATTTGTGAAGAAAAATGATGGAACCTTGAGGCTTTGCATTGACTTCAAAAAGTTGAACAAGGTAACTGTGAAGAACAAATATCATTTTCCAAGGATATATTATCTCTTTGACCAGGTGAAATATGCTAAGGTATTCTCCAATATTGATCTCAGGTCAGGTTATCACTAGGTAAGAATTAAACAAGAAGACATTAACAAGACTGCCTTTAGAATAAGGTATTTCCATTATGAGTTCACAGTGGTTCCATTTGGGTTATCAAATGCATGAGTTGGCTTCATGTGTTTAATGAATGGTATTTTCAGAGAATACATGGATAAGTTTGTCATTGTATTTTTGGATGAAAATACTTATTTACTCAAAATATGAAGGAGAGCATGAGAAACACTTGAGGATGGTGCTACAAGTATTGAGAGAATAACAACTATTTGCAAAGTTGGGGAAATGCTTATTCTACTAGAGGAAAATACAATACTTGGGGCATATTATTTCAGAGAAAGAGATAACAGTAGACTCCAAGAAAATGAAATCCATTGAAGGGTGGCCAACACCAAGGAATGTCTCTGAGGTGAGATCATTCATGGGACTTGCAGGTTACTATAGAAGATTTATTGAAGGATTCTCAAAGATTGCACACCCAATCACTTGCAAAAGAAGGGTGTGAAGTTTGAGTGGACATCAGTTTGTGAAATAAATTTCCAAATGAAGACTTCATTGTATGCACAAATGCATGTAAAGAAGGACTGGTGGAGTTCTTAGTCAAAATGGAGACATGGTGTGCTACGAATCAAGAAAATTAAAGGAGCATGAAAGACACTATGTTTCTCATGATTTGGAATTGGAAGCCATAGTGCATGTCATGAAGATGTTGAAGCACTAACTCACGGGGAAAAAATTCGAGTTGAGGACAGACCATAGTGGTCTGAAATATTTATTTAGACAACCAACTTTAAATGCTAGGCAGAGCAGATGGTTGGAATTTCTAAGTGAATATGATTTCGGTATAAAACATATCAAGGGTAAGGAGAACAAGGTGGTCAATGCACTCGGTAGGAGAACACATGAGATTCATGATAAAACCATTAGCATGTACCAAATAGATTTGAAAGAAATAATTCTAGAGGCTACAAAATTAGATCAACAATACATGGAAATAAAGAAAAAATTCCAGCAAGGTAAATTACAACAGAAATTGGAAAACTATAAGCTGGAAAAGGATGAAACTCTCATATACATGGGCATAATTTATCTGTCAAATTCTCGGGAATTGAAAAATATGTTATTAAAATAAATGCATAATGTGTCTTATGTTGGACACTCGGGTTACCAGAAAACTATTGCAGTTGTCAAGAGCCAATATTATTGGTCACACATGAAGAAATAAATTGTTGATTTTATTGCCAGGTGTTGGGAATGTAGACTGAGCATAGACACCCAGTTGGTTTACTACAACCATTACCCATTCCTGAGTGGAATTGAGAAGTTGTAACAATGGATTTCATCACTAAGCTTCCCAGAACAAATAAGAAACATGATTCTATAATGATAGTGATGGATAAGCTTACTAAAGCTGCTCATTTTATTCTAGTGAAGCTCACTCACAAGGAAGCTAACAATTGTTGATATTTATATGATAGAAATTGATAGGCTACATGGTGTTCATAAGACAATTGTATCTGACAGAGATCCCAAATCTACATCAAATTTTTGGAAGGGATTATTCAAGGGATTTGAAACAAATCTGAATTTTAGCACTTGATTGAGATGGGAAAACAAAAAGGGTGAATCATGTGATAGAGGAAATGTTAACGATGTATGTGTTAGATAAATCACCCAAATGGGAGGATTATATTCATTTAGTTGAATTTTCCTACAACAATGGGTATCATGCCTCATTAAAAATGAGTCAATTTGAAGCATTGTATGGCAGAAAATGTAACACTCCAGTGAGTTGGGACAACCAAGCCGACAAAGAAGTGGTTGGACTAGAACTACTTAGGGAAATGGAAGAGAAGATGATGAAAATAAAACAAAATTTAAAGGTTGCCCAAGACAGACAAAAGAGTTATGCAAATAAAAGCAGAACTCACAGAGAATTTAAAGTTGTTGACCATGTGTTTTTAAAATTAAGTGCCAAGAGAAGTTCCCTGAAATTGAGAAATTGTTCAAAGATGGAAACTCATTATTGTGGTCCATTTGAATTCCTGGAAAGAATTGTTCCAGTTGCATACATGTTTTCCTTATCTGCATCGATTTGCATTCATAATGTATTCCATGTGTCTTTACTTAAAAAGTATGTACCTGATGCCAATTAGGTCATTGATTAGAATGTGATTAAGGTGGATCAATAAGGATACTTCCGAGTTCAGTCGATATGCATATTGTATTGGAAATTCAAGCTACTCTGGAATCGAGCAATAGGACTAGTAAAGGTCCAATGGACCTGTTATGGTCTTGAGGATGCTATGCGAGCAGAATATCCACATCTTTTTGAAGATTTGTAAATTTGTGTTTGTACATATGTATAGATGCACTGAGGACAATGCATAAATAAAGGGGAGGTGAATGTAATGCCCCTAGGCTGAACCCCATTGTAAATATAATTAATTGTAAATATAAGTTGGTGAGCCGGGATACTTGGAGGTTAGAGTGCCTTCATATATGTATTTTGAGGCGATAGTGCCTATGTGGTTATTAGGCTGGTGAACCAGAAAATAAAAGGCCAATGAGCCTATTTTTGTAAATGTAATCACACTCAGTTTTTAATGACAACACATCACTGCTGCAGACCAACCATGTAAAAGAGTATGGGGGATAAACTCCACTAGAATGGGAAAATGGGGCTAAGAGTTTAGAAAAACGGGTTGAGCTAAGGGGGGTTAAGAAAAAAAATAATATTTTAACAATATTCCTAAAGTTAAATTCAAAAGTAGGGGATAATGCATTTTATCCTAATTCCCTATGAGGAAACGTATTGTCATGTGAGTGAACCCATGTCTAGCCCATGTAGTTACCAACATGACAAGTGTCAAGTTGGGAACATGCACATAAGTTTTGAGGACTACAATTCATTTTCCAACCAAGGGATCATTTTTCCTTCACTCACTTAGTTTTCATATGTACCTTCATTCTTCTACTACTCGTACCTGTACCGGAACCATGGTTAGCTTTGGAGCTGGACTGAAGAGGTGGGTTGTCAGGCTCGTAGGACATTGAAGAAATGGGTTTTCAGGCTCGTGTGTATTCTCTCTAGGTGAGAGAACTGCTAAGAATTGTTTCCCAAGGTGCCAAACTATAGCTATAGGGAATTGTTGAAGCCCTGGAAGGGAAGTGGGGTAGCAGAAGGACTGTTGAGCAGAGAAGGGGCACACTTCGTGGGGTGGGATAGGCATGTGGGGAATTAGGGACTGTAGGCTGTTAGTTTGAAATGGCTCATGTGTTTGAGATTTTATGATATTTAGAGACCTTAGCCCAATTAGGAATCCTTTACCCAAGTGGAGCTTTAGCTCCAGCTTAGGGGTGATCCACTGCTGAGAGTTTATGAGCATTGTGGTCTAAGGTTGGAACGTGGAAGGTATGCACCTAGTTGGTGATCTTTTACTAAAGATAAGTGTCCACCGTGTGCTAATTTATGTGCTTATATGAATAATTATGCATTTATTCTCATGGGTTTTTCTTGTATGTATCTATGTATTTGTTGGTATTCTAAATTAATCTGAGCATTGCAGAAGTATATCAATTAGTTAAATGGTATCAGATTTCGGAAAATTCTGTGTGGCATTACTTAGCAAGAGTTTGGGGATGCTACAATTTCAACCGTACAAGTGAAATCAAGATACATGATTACCTCATGCTCAACATGCCATGGAAAGAGAAACATGATTTATCTCTACCTCAAATGAGCTATCACAAGTTAAGGTGTGACACATGTAGATGGAAGGAACCCAAAGAGGAATGGTACATCATGACTTGCATAGTATATGGATTAAGGGAGTTGGAAACATAACTATATTTTCTTCTCCATTGCAAAGCATGTAGCCATTTTGGAAGGTAGTTAACATTAGAGGATAATGCATGGGAAAAAATTGTCTCCCACAATGAGTAAAGGGATATGGCAAGAAAAATGAAAAATATGATATACCACCAAAGAAAATCTTTAAAAGCCACACGACATAGGATGGTCCAATCCACCCGTGAGTGGGCCATCCACATGATTAATACTACAATAGGGATTGGAATTAGTCCACCCTACCACCATATGCAATTAAATATAAATTCTTTGTACTTTTGGTCTTTATTTATTTCATATGAGAGGCTTGCACCACAAGAATGTATCACTATATGGTTGTTCTATAGACAGACATTAATAAAATCTCTCTGTCTCTCTCTATATACATGCATAAAAATATAATCAAAAGTGAGTTGTCACATAATATTCTCACATAAGTCACCCTCACAAATGCAACACACCCTACACCATACAAATGCAACACACCCCAATCTTACAACATATACCTAGCTTACAAAGTCCTCTCGTTAATACCTTGGGAGTGATGTTTGAAAAAATGACACAACTACAATCTCTAGAAAATCAATCAATTATCATGCAATATAAACATCATTTACAATATATACATATAAATGGTCACAAGTTCAATCCCTAAAAAATCACCAAACCCACATTTATGATAAACATATGTAACTAGTTAAATCCCCAAAAGCCACAAGATCCCATTAAGAAAAACCCATATTACAATATATACATATAAATGATCACAAGTTCAATCCCTAAAAAATCACCAAACCCACATCTATGATAGACATGTCACTAGTTCAATGCCCATAAACCACCAAAATGGATATAAAAAATCACAAAGTAACAAGTTCAAAACCCAAATTAAAAAAATCAAATGCCCCATTATGAATATATATATATTTCAAATGCCCCCATTATGAAAAAAAAAAATCCATGCAAGGACACAAATTCAATCCTTCTATAATCACCAAATCACAATTATGAAAAAACATGTAAAAGGTCCCGATTTAAACCGGGTTTAATTACCAAACCATAATTCTGATAAATATGCCTGTAAAAGGTCAAAAGTATTACTATAAATATCCGTATAAAAGGGTCCAATACCGGTCGACTGACCAAACGCCAATTATAATCGAATACATGTAAAACGTCGCAAATTCAATCCCGTGCAATAACCAGACACCGATTACTATGAGATGTATATGAAAAGTCAGCAGTTCAATCTTCAGAAATCAAAAACCGCAATTCAGCCATTCCAACTTGATTTCCCTTTAAAAGAAAATGAAAAACTAACCTGAGGAACAAAATTGACGAAGATAACCGTCAAAACCCCTAGCGTAACAATGGCGACCCTCGGATCCATTCAAACGCCAAAGATCAAAGCCGGGTATCCCGTCGCGAGTGTTTCTTTCAACGATATGATGACTATCCGCCTTAACAAATTCTTCGAATTAGACCGCAAAGGCCGAACCCTGAGCTCCCATGTGCCCCTAGAATTCTCCAAACGCTAAGCGCGCCAATAGGTTTAAGCCCAGAGCCGACCGCCGAAAAATTTCCAAACTCTAAGAGCGCCAATATGTTTGAGCCCAGAGCCTCTAGTGACCGCCGAAAATTACAGGTAAATGTGAACGAATCGCCAAATTGATGAAGCCCTCTGCGTGTTTTTCTGAACCCCTGGCATCGCTGAAATTATCGGTTGTGGCATCGATTTCTCGAATGCCCAACCTAACTGCTCCGGTGTTGTGTTTCACGGAGGAATTCAAAAGTTCCTTGTTCCGCCTTGCGATTCCTCTTCCTCACCCACAGACGGCAGACAAGACCGATAGAATCACCATCAGCGGCACTGCGTCATCTCATAATCCTGCCTCCCTCCTCCTCCTCCTCCTTTGTAGAAAGAGACCGCGGTCCTGGTGAGTATTTATCTCCAGCCATTCAAAAGCAGATGCAGATAGATATATCAATGCATTAGTCTAAACGTTTTACCTAATTTTGGTTGTTTTTGGTAAACAACTACGTAATAACAGATAGATATATCGATAATCAATCAACAAATTTAGACAAACAACTAAGTTAGACAAACAACTAAGTACTGGATAGATATATCGATCAATCAGATTGAGACAAACAATTATGTACTAACGCAACTATGTCATCTACATTATTTTTCACTTTTCAAAACTAACAATTTCTAGACTTAATAATAAACATACAATCACCTTTCAAAACTATTATGAACTATAATTAAACTTAAACTAATGTATATACAACCACATATATAATAAACTAAAACAAGTTCAATTATACCATATAAAATCTCATGACGAAACAATATAATATACAAAGAAGATAAAATCGTACTATTACTGTTTCATTATAAAAGTGCCTCTAGCTCTAAGACTGTATAACTGTTACAACAAGAAAAGGCTCTGCTAAGATAGCCTCACATCTAACTTTGGTATAAAATACGAACTAATGTTACCTGGAATTAAAGCTCATTATACCTTCTTCAATGCGATCTTAAGCTTAATGCATTTTTTAATGCAATGTTTGTGACATCACAGTGAAATATATTTCTTGAATATTTCCTGAGTGACTACTATGCTCAGCCAAGCTGACAGGAGTACTTAGAAGCTTTTCGTACTTCAATAAGTGCAATTTTAACACTCCAAACAATATAGCGCAATTTTAACACTCCAAACAAATTTACAATGCAAACAAAAAAACTTCTGTAAAGTCCATCTTGAATTCTAACGTAACAAGTTATCATGTCTATATTATATTATAGAAACAAATGCAATGGCATGACCCGACAAAAAATTACATGAAAACCAAGGTACATTCACAAAAAAACACAAATGCGATGGCATGACTCCACAAAAAATTAGATGAAAACCAAGATACATTAAAAAAAAAACACAAATGCGATGGCATGACCCCACAAAATATTAGATGAAAACCAAGGTACATTCACAAAAAAACACAAATGCAATGGCACGACCTCACAAAAAATTAGATGAAAATCAAGTTACATTCACCATTAAAAAATTAGAAGAATTTGAAATAGTATAATATATTAAACCAGTTTTAAGAATAACTCAATTTATAATTGATAAGTGTCGTGATATAAAATGTTATGTTAAATGAAGTTTTAACAAAACACCTATCTAAAAAAATTATAGAGACATACTTATGACACCTAATAAATTCTCAATTGTTATCGATTCAACCATTAATTTAAAAAAAACAATATAGTAAACCTCTCTCTCACCTCCAATTCGACAGCCTCGATCTCCGTAATCTCTTTCTGACCTCGACTCCCACTACCTCGATGCGCTCTCTCTCGTGCGTTAGTTATTTGTGTACTGTACTGGATGGATGGGCCTAAGGAATCGTTTGCTCTCTGATGTGCTTTTTTTTTATAAACTTTCTCATTCATTAATGAAAAAGTTGGAAACCCAAAAATATTTTTTTTGTTTATTATGGAGTGGGTTAACTTTGGAGCAATTTTCTCTTCAGAGTTATTTTATTTTTCGGTAGGTTTCAGGTGATGTGGTTTTAAATTTGCAGTTAATCCAGAATTTTGATCGATTTTCTGATCATCTGGGTTAGTTTAAAATTAGGCAAAACCCCTGAGATAAGGTTTTGAAAAGTTCTGAAATACATGAAACTTTGATTCATAAGAAACTCAAACTACCCCTGAAAATCTGACTAGATTCAGTGCATTTTTACCTGAAAAAAAAAAAAATTACTCCAAAATTAACTCACTCCGTTTATTAATTTAAAAACAACAATATATTAAACCTCTCTCTCACCTCCAATTCGACAGCCTCGATCTCCGTGATCTCTTTCTGACCTCGACTCCCACTACCTTGATGCGCTCTCTGCCGTGCGTTAGTTATTTGTATACGGTACTCGATGGATGGGCCTAACGAATCGTTTGCTCTTTTTATAAACTTACTCATTTATTAATGAAAAGTTGAAAACCCAAAGATAAACTTCATTGTAAATTATTGAAAAAGTTGAAAACCTAAAGTCATTTCACCAGCTGGCATTGAATCGATTGTTTCTCTCGTATGCTTTTTTTATAAAATTCCTTGTTCATTATTGAAAAAGTTTGAAAACCCACCAATAATCTTTCTTGTTCATTATTGAAAAAATTAAAAACCAAAAGTCATTTCACCAGCTGGCACTGAATCGATTGCTTCTCTGGGATGCTTTTTTTTTTTAAACATTCTCGTTCATTATTAAAAAAAGTTTGAAAACCCAAAAATAATCTTTCTTGTTCATTATTGAAAAATTTGGAAACCTAAAGTCATTTCACCAGTTGGCACCATCTAAAAGCAGACAAACACCTCATTATCGCTCGGATTATTCTATGTCCGCAACCATCCAACCATCTAAACGTGTTAAAGAGGAAACGCGTGTATTTATAGCTTACAGATCATTTATTTTGTTTTACCAATAATGGTTTGCAACATGAACGTGCCTTTCAGCTGAAGTTTACCAGTTGATGTGATCATTGTTCAGTTTGTGCTCTCATAGGGTCACGGATAATGAGCAGAGATGAAAACACATGCTCAGTTTTGGGGCCAGGGAACACTTTTTGAGGTTGGCAGTACAAATTGCATGACTTTATGCCAAAGCTCCATCTATCATAATGGATGAGCGGTGGTAACCAAGAATAACTTTGTTGGGAAGGAAAGAAAATGGAAGTGGAATTGAATGAGTGGTTGTAACAAAGAATAATTTTGTTGGGAAGGAAAGAAAATAGAAGTGGAATTGATGTAAGGTAAATTTTGAGAAGTGCATCTCCATTTCACCCAGGTAATCTTAGTCATTCTTATGAATGCAATGCAACCATCTAGTTAGGTTGTTGGGTTAGATAATCACTTAGTTTTTGGTGGGGGAAAATTTATGATCTAAGGTAAATTTTGAGAAGTGTATCTTTATTTCATGTAATCTTAGTCATTCTTATGAATGCAATGCAAGGAGCTAGTTGGGTTGTTGGATTAGATAATCACATAGTTTTTCGCTGGGAAAAAATTTATGGTCTTAGAAGACCATATGTCTATTGGAAAGCAATGTGGCAATTATTTTTTAAATTATGCTTTTATTTTTCATTTTTTTTTGTGTTTATTTGTCATTTTTAGTGTGTTTATTTTATGAAAATCTTTAATGTTGTTAGGATTCCTATAAAGCAGTTTCATTAGAATGGTCTAAGTTTTTTAAAGAGTAAATGCAGAATTCTTTGTAAGTGATTAAAATTAAATCCTTTCTATAACCCTTCTAAGGGGTTCAAGTCATTCCTAAAAGGGTAATTCAAAAAACAATCTTAAAAAAATGTAAGTCATTCAAGAATGACAACAAATATTATAAAATTTCAAAAAAATGGTCACAATTTCAACAACCTATGGATTTTATTTTCAACACTTAATGTTTGTTAAGCAATATATTTTTCATAGTATATGAGGATGGATGTGAATCATGAGAAAGATTCATGATTCAACACCCATTACTTGAGTTTAGCATCTAAAGACTAGAATCATCTCTATTCTTGTTGGCTCCCATATATTCCTTGATATCATTTACTCTTCCACAACATAAAATCCATCACAAAGATCATGCTTATATAATCCTATCACTGTATTGGCATATCCAACATCTTGAGTGTCACTTATCATAAGCTTTCAAGAGAAGCTTGGACACCTTATCTTTGTGAATCTCCACTTGAATTCATGGGTTATGTGCATTTTTTTTGTCTTTGTCGATATGATAATTGGCATGACATTTAATGTCCATACTTAATGTGTTATCCCACACTCGATAATGTCATTTCCTTTGTTATTTTTTCCTCCTTTCTTGGCTTTTCTAAAAAACAAAACAATTAGTCATGGGTTATGGATGTAAATTGCAATGACATTGAAAATTTATTAGCAAGATTCAATACAAATGTGTGGATCAATGACCATTTTGAAGAGAATACAATAGACATCTATTGAACCCAAGGAAATGAGGTCATCTCTCTTTCTGCATGTTCACATACTCCATGTCTCTAAAAGCATATAACATGTTGAAAAATCTAACATAGTTATAACATTGGTATCTAATATTTTATTATTATTTGAGAGCATTCAGTGGCCTCTCGTCCACTTAGAATATTGTTCAGGACATTCCTGTTATTGCAATAGATAATTAGAGAAGAGTTCACATAATAAATACTTGAATGAAAATCTCTCAACAATTTTGTGATCATGTATAGGTTTTTTTCAAGCTCATTGTAAAGATATTACATAGTTTTTCTTCATTTCACACAAAATTATGCTAATGATTTCATTCAGAATAAAAAAATTGCATTAAGATCTGCTATAACTTGTATGTTCTTGATTAAGTTTAGTATGAGCACATATCTTGTCAACATTACGAAACCCAAATTTTGAATTACAACAATGAGAATTGTGATTCTATTAATTCAATTTTCTACATCATCAATTCTGTATTCCCCAATTTTATGTATCTTTATCTAAAACACTTCCTTTTGTTTCTAGAAACATTTACATGACAATACTTGAAGTGTAAAATATTTGAGAATACTCCTTATATCTTTTTCCCTTTACCTCAACACAAGTCCAAGAGAAAAATGACATGTATCATTTACAACCTTAATGCTTGGGGAAGTATTTTCAATGCCTCTATGGGATTATTGAGTAAGATATGAAGAAGGTAACATAATTCATGTTATCCTTAGATCTATGCAATAGGGATTATGTTCTAACATCCACCCTGTCACACATTTTTTGCATGGTTTAAGAAATAGATTGACCAATCAATGTCCTCAATAAGAACCATACACTTGGTGATCTTGATGAGAAATTTCATTTATCTTTGTGTTTATATGACTTTAGGAATCTCCAAATTATAGACATCTTAGCCTACATAATAAGAAATGGGTGTAATCATTCTAGATTTGTGTGTTCCTAGAGCCCTCCAAAGCAAGTATGCTCTCTTCATGGATTTTATAATGTTTTGGTAGAATTACCCCCTTTCAACAAATGCCTCAAGGTATAGGACATTTTCTTTTTTTCTACTGATATCTACAACACACATGACTCCCATGGTTAATCATGATTGTGATATGTTTGAGATATGAATCTAAGTTGTAATGCTCACTTATCATACATATACACAGAACAAATTCTCTCTTATATGGGTTTCTACAAAAAGGTTTGATTTTGACATTGTGTATAAA
>SNQJ01S0112925.1:18527-33252 GCA_010110895.2 Picea sitchensis
TCCATTTGTGCACCTTATCAATCATGGTAAGACAATAATGAGTCATCTTTTCATCAAACAAACTATGCATCATCATGTATCAATGACAACTCATTGATCCATCTTCATCTATGCATCATATCAATTATACATCTTTATCAATTGGTTTCCACTTTGACATCTATCATTCTCATCAAGGACAATACATATACATTGTTCATCAATCATCAATCAATCAATTACTTGACATCAATCAAGCCATTTGCATCAACGACACATGATCCAACAATCTCCCAAATAATCAAACCATTGTCATCAATGACAACATGATCCAACAAAGAGGATGATTGTGGCAGACCCTTGATAAATTGTGCAATTGTGACCGTAAATAACCCATTATTGTTTCTATGGAAAGACTCGACTGGATTAAAAATTTGACAGGACTGGTTGAATGGTTTGTAAAGAACAAACGCTTAAGGGAGTTGGTTAACCTTGTTGTGGTTGTTGGTGACATTGACCCATCAAAGTCCAAAGACAAAGAAGAAGTGGTTGAAATTGAACAAATGCATACACTTATTAAAGAGTATAACCTAAATGGTTAGTTCCAATGGATATGTGCACAAAATAATAGAGTGTGGAATGGTGAACTGTACCGCTACATCTATGACACTAGGGGTGCCTTTGTACATGTTATATTTTTCCTCCTCGTAGTCTTCAAGTTAAAATCCTGCACCCGAAGGTTCCATATCATGATTTTCAATTTCTTATCTATAAGTATACACCTATCAAATTCTAGTTATGCTTGGTAAAGGCTCTATAATTGATCATTCATCTATAAATGCATTGAATCTACCATTGACATCAATGTTTGCTATCTTGGTTATGTTTCAGCATGCACTTTATGAATCTTTTAGGCTTATTGTTTTCGAGGTAATGACATGTCATATAATGGTTGCTAGAATTAAAGAGGAATACTACTCTGGATCTCAGGATTACTCGAGCCATATATGAGGCCTAAAATAATATCTATCAAGTATATGAAAATCAAATAATGGGTTACTCGAGCCATATATGAGGCCTAAAATAATATCTATAAAGTATATGAGGATCAAAGAAAGCGTTATGTGGAGTATCAGATAAACACCACACGCCTTAATTTAGACTATAACATTTTGGTGGTGTTCAATGAGATCATAACAACTCCCACAACTTATGAGGTTTACATTCAGATTGTGGTACATGAATCTTGCAATACGCTCTCCATTGGGTTCTCACTGGTATTTACAAGAGATGAAGGTATGGAATCCTTTAATTAACCTGAATCTGAATTCCAATGTGTGGAAACCCAATCATGCAACATATGATCAATACAACAATTAGTAGCCGAAATGAAAACATAATCTAAAACCTAAAAAATCAGGTTATGTGTGATTGACTTATGGTCATTTTGTAATTATAGCATCTCCTAGGGGAGCAGAGAATTTTTTCGATGGCCTCCACCACTACAGCTCATCGTTCACCATTATATTGAAGGTGAGAGAGATCGATAATGGGAACTTGATCCTCTTCATGTTGATGAGAATCCAACAACACATGGCACTGCTCGAGGGGTCTAATGGAAATTTCAGGGATGTAGTGAATGCCATAAATGACCAGCGCTTTAACTCCCCTTTGGATTTAGAGGGGGTGATGAGCAAATGAGGGCAGTGAGGAGTAGAAACCTAGTGATATGAGGATGTGATGACTAGAGAAGTGAAGAAGTCATGGAAGGTATAACAAAGAATCGTATAATTCATGGCAGGTCAGCATGGTGGAAAGAAGTTTGCATGACATAACCCTTGGCTAGACTACAGTGAAAAATTGTTAGAGACTGCAATATTGTCAAGGCCTGCAAAATGATGACTGCATTGTATGACCGATGTGGCAGTTTTTTCTTAATTCGATAACAACATTAATACAAACCTAGGACATTAATGAAGAAATGATAATTCTTATGTGGCAGTGTTTTCTTAATTCAATAACAACATTAATACAAACCCGAGCCATTAATGACGAACCGATAATTCATCCAATAGTGTAATTTATTTTTTGTCTTTTTTAAAATGAATTTAAAATTCTAAGAATTAGGGGAAATTTTTTTTCCTTCCACCATCGACTAATTAGTTTGATCAATGATGTTCAACCAATAAAAAAAATCAATTTTGAAAATTTATAAAATATTAAAATTATTAAAAAAAAAACAAATTAACAAAATATTGAGACAAAATAGACAATGTAATGTGAAAAGGATACAAAATACAAAATACACCAACTATTGCAGCATAATGTACCAAGTAATAGGCAGTTGACCGCCAAGAGATTGTTGGCCTCCCTAGTACCAAGTAATAGGAAGTTGACCACCAATCTATTGCTAGCCTCCCTAGTACCAGGTAATACGAAGTTCACCGCAAGCAATTGAAAGCCTCCCTAGCCGGAGGCAGGGACTAATAAGTGTAAAACCTGTCGGTAATCGGGAAAGGGGGAGAGAAGGAATATGAACGATCAAATTTCTTACAGAGTCTGTTGGGTCACATTATAGATGTGAAGTAAATTCATGGAGGTTTTCCATGGGGTTTGGTTTTCTATCAAATTGATATCGTATAGTGTTTGAAATCCTTGTAGAAATGTAACATCTTTTCGACTTTTAAGACATTTTAGGTTTTGTCATGAGCGTAGATCAAAAGATCGAGTTTTCAAATTTTCAAACTATTTTTATTCAAAAACTAAATTACATAATTGTTAAAAGACAAAAGAGCATACCCAAAATTTAACTTGATAGGAAGATAGCAATTTAAAATGTTAATCTATATGTAAACATAATTGGAAGTGTGTACTTCACGCCTAATTTAGAGATCATATAGTTATAACACCCTCTCTTAAACAAAGTGTTTTTCACAAAGATAAGGTCAACTATTGAAATGATAATGGATGTTAAAATATCACCATGGTTGCATAAATAATGGATGAAAATAAGGTCAACTATTGAAATGATATGGATGAAAATAAGGTCAACATGGAATTCTCACTACAGCTCTCTGCTTCTCTTCTATGCTCTCAATTGGCATAATCTCTCTATGCTTATGCTTTCACACTAATGTTACAATACACAATGAGGGTGTCTATATCATGTTTCCCTCTTGCGCTCTAAAACTGTCTAATCTAACATTCAATTCTATCTACCTTCATTAACTACTATAAATGCCTTCTACCTACTAAGGACGAGAGAGGATCGCTCAAGGTCCGTTTACATTTTACAAGTGCACTCCTTCTTAATTATCTCATTTAAGATTGGTGCATCAACTTCAAGGTAATTTCAAAATTCACGCTGGCGCTTCTCCAACTGTCCTTTATCTCCGCGCTAGCTCGCTTAAGATGCTCCTGCATCATACTCCCTAGCTTGAAAATTTTCATGGGCTCCTGTCCATGAGCTCGCATATGGTGTGTCCATGCCTCTGGACCTCTACTCCGTTCTCCCAGCTGGCATCTTCAACTTGATGGCCCTTCCACTTGACCAAATATTCAAAGTATTGCTTCCTCCTGGTCTTCTTGCTCACTCTTTTATCCAGTATGCGCTCCATCTGCAGCTTTTCTACAACTGGTTTCTACTTTGTCCACTGGAATTATGGTTGTTCATTTCCTGTCCATGTTTCCTCAGCTTTATATGGGTACAAATCTGAGATATTGAATATCGGATAAATTCCGATCCCATCGGGTAATTCAATCTCGTAATCATTTGCCCCAAATTTCTTCAAGACCTTACATGGTCCGATTTTCTTCATTTTCAGTTTATTATATGTTCCTCTTGGGAACCTTTCCTTCCTCAAATGTGCTAGAACCAAATCACCAACCTCAAATTGAAGTTGTCTCTTGTGTTGATCTTCTCTGCGCTTATATTCTTGGCTCGAACTTTGCAATTGCTCCTTCACCTGGCTGTGAAGTTCCTTCATCGCCTCTACGAAATCTTCTGCACTAGCGCTCCTAATTGCAATCTATTCTGAATCTCTCAACTCAGAAATTCCTCTTGGTTTCATGCCATAGACAACCTGAAACAGACTCGGCCCTGTGCTTCTATTAATTGAATCGTTATAAGCAAAATCTGCCTGTGGTAATATGTTGTCCCACTGGCTATGGTGTTCTGTCACTAGGCTTCTCAGCAAGTCTCCCAGACTTCTATTCACCACTTCTGTCTGTCCATCTGTCTGAGGATGATAAGCTGTACTAAATGACAAGTTAGTTCCCATCTTCTTCCGTAAGGTCCTCCAAAAGTGTCCTACGAACTTGGTGTCTCGATCTGAAACTATGCTTTTTGGTAAGCCATGAAGTCGAATGACTTCTTTGAAAAACAGATTCGCAATGTGAGTTTTGTCACTGGTCTTCTGACATGGAATGAAGTGTGCCATCTTGGAAAATATATCCACCACCACAAAGATTGAGTCGAAACCTCTTTGTGTTCTTGGCAACCCCAATATGAAATCCATGTTGATTGCATCCCACGGCCTCTCAGGTATGGGCAATGGTTGATAAAATCCTGCATTCTATTTCCTTCCCTTCGAATGCTGGCAAATTTTGCATCTTTCCACGAATCTCTTGACGTCGGCTTGCATTCCCAGCCAAAAATATGACTCATTCAACTTTGTGAACGTCTTGTCATGACCAAAGTGTCCTGCTAATCCTCCACTATGTTTCTCCTTCAGCAAATTCTCCCTCATGGAGCATTTTGGAATACAAAGTTGATTACCTTTAAACAGTAATCCTTCCTGGATCATGTATTCTGTCCATTGGCTTCTATCCCTGAGAATTGGATTCTCAGCTGCTTCGTACATCTCCTTAAAATCTGGATCATCCCTGTACATGTCTCTAAGATCATCAAAACCTAATGTTTTGACTTTGAACTCCTACAATAGCAAACACTTCCCGCTCAAAGCATCAGCAACTTTGTTAGCAGTACCAGAAATATGTTTAATCACAAAAGTGAAATTCTGCATATATTCAACCCATTTTACATGTTTTTTATTCAACTTTTCTTGTTGAGTCACAAACTGCAATGCATGATTGTCACTGTATAAGACAAACTCTTTCGGGATCAAGTAATGTCTCCATTTACTCAATGCCTGTATAATAGCATAAAACTCCTTATCATAAGTGGAGTATTTCACTTTTGCTTCATTCAGCTTCTCGCTGAAGTATTCTATCGACCTGTCATCTTGACTCAAGACTGCCCCTATTGCAAATCCACTTGCATCGCATTTCACTTGAAATGTCTTTTGGAAATCCGGTAACACCAAAATTGGTTGTTCCATAATCTTCCTCTTCAATAGATTAAAACTCTTCTCATCTTCTTCTATCCAACGAAAATACATGTGTCTTTTCTTCACTGTATCCATCATCAGTGCAATAATTCCACTGAAATTCCTAATGAATTTTCAGTAGAAACTAGCCAATCCGTGAAAACTTCTCACCTCAAAGATATTTTTTGGTGATGGCCAATTCTTGATTTCCTCCACCTTATCTGGATCCATCCTCAACTCATCTGCAGAAATAACAAATCCCAAGTAAATGAGCTCTGTCTTCATGAATGAGGATTTCTTCATGTTTATCAACAGCTTCTCCTGTTGTAACCTCTGCATCACTGTAGCCAAATGTTTCATATGCTTTGCCACTGTTTTACTAAAAACCAGTATTTCATCCAGATATACGATAACAAATTTTCCAATGAACTCCCTTAGGACTTCATTCATCAACCTCATGAAGGTACTCGGCTCATTTTTTAACCCAAACAACATAACAAGCCATTCATACAACCCTTCATTGGTTTTGAATTTGTCTTCCACTCATCACCTTCTCTCATGCGGATTTGATGATAATCGCTTTTCAAATCAATCTTTGAAAATAATTTTGCCCCACTCAAGCAATCCATCAAACCATCCATCCTTAGAAATGGGAATCTGTACCTGATGGTTATCTTGTTGATCGCCCTCAAGTCAGTACACATCCTCCAGCCTCCGTCTTTCTTCGGACTGAGTACTGTCGGAATAACAAATGGACTCAAGCTTTCCCTAACCAATCCTTTGTCCAACAAATCCTGGACTTGCCTTTTGACTTCTTCATTCTCTTGCGGCGTCAATATGTACGTGGCTTTGTTTGGAAAACTGGCTCCCAGTATGAGATCAATATGATGACTCAAACTTCTGATAAGTGGCAATGAACGAGGTAATTCGTCCACTACTATATCAACGAACTCTTCCAATAGTTCCTTAACCTCTTCTAGTAAATCGTCCACTCTTGTGCTGGTCAAAACAATCTTCAGTTTCCTGACCACAATGAACTATGGATCCTCCTTCTTCTTAACCTCTGTAAGAAGTTCCTTCCCACTCATGAGAAGTACGGTATTACTTACTTCCATTTTCACCTCCTTATCCTTGATTGGAAGCAACATGTGAGTTCTCCCATTCTTCTCTAGGGTGTATGTGTTCATCCTCCCATCATGAATCACATTTCTGTCATATTACCATGGTCTACCCAACAATAGATGACAAACATCCATGGGAATGACATCACATATTATCTTATCATTATATCCTCTTATCTTAAATTCAACTAAACATTGTTTTGTGACAGTTACCTGATGCCCCTTTTGTAGCCACAAAACTTTGTATGGGCTTGGATGATCAGTCATCTCCAGCTCCAACTTTTCTACCATCTATGTAGAAATGAGATTATCTATGCTACCACTGAACACAATGACCTTGCATACCTTGTCCTTGGTTTTGCAAGCAATCTAGAAAAGTTTGTTTCTTTGGACTGAACTCTCCACCTCCTTTTTTGGTGTCAAAAGAGCTTTTCGCATCATCAACGATCTTCCGCCTTCAGCATCTTCTGCCTCAATGTATCGCCTTTGCGCTTCGGCGATGTGAGTCTCTCCACTCTCTTTCTTTTTATCTGGACACTCGTAAGACTTATGCCCATTCTTTCCACATGTGAAGCATGTTATTACTCCACCTATTCCTATTCCTCTACCTCTGGTACGAGGAAAAATATTATTATTAGCATAATCTCCTCTCTGCTCGGTATGATGCCCTCACTGTGAGCTTCCACCTCTCTCATTTCGAGTCTGAGGTTTCTTCCAGTCCTCCTTGGGCTTCTGATTTTTATCCTGGGCAACTGATTTGCCTTTGGGATGACTTATGCCTCGACCTCTTTGACCCTGCTTTCGGCTCAGCTTCTCTTCAGCCTTTAGAGCCATTTGATAAGCATCTTCCACCGTTCGGATGGTTATCATGCTCATCTCATCCTGAATGTCATATCTTGGGCCATTTATGTATCTGGAAACTTTTTCATCATCGCTCTCCCGATGACCTGCCCTAATGTTCAACTTGTAGAATTCTTCAGTGTATTCTTTCACTGTCATCAGCTTTTGTCTCAGGTTCTGCGTTCTCCTGAAAAGAGTAATTTGGTAATCTCTGGGGATGAATTTTGCCTTCATCTTCGCGATCATTCTATCCCAACTTTTGATATTTTGCTTGCCTTTGCAGCGTCTATCAACTTGTAGTTCATCCCACCACAATGTTGCATGCCCCTTCAATCTTGTGATAACATGTTTGACTTTCTTGTCCTCTTCGACATCTTCATAGTCAAAGTATGTGTCTAGAGCTCTAATCCAATCTAGAAGCTCCTCTGCATCCAGATTTCCCTCATAAACTGGAATGCCCATTTTCGCCCTTACACCCATTCTTGCAATAGCCCTAATCAATCGTTCGTTTGCTGCATCTTCGGCTACAACTTCTTCTTCATGTTCAACCTCAATTTCACTTTCGGAATCACTAAGATCCACATCACTGACTGTACATCTCTGTATTGTCTCCATGTCTTCGAGTCTGGCGCGTAAATCACGCATTTCTTTTTCCATGGCGGGATCAGTCATCTGCCTACCTCTTCTTCTTGGCATTTCCCTCTCCTCTGGTGGATCGGGTGTTTGCCTGTCCCTTCTCCTTGGCGACATGGTGAATTTTATTTTTCTCTGCTACAGAAAGCAAAGAACCTTTCTGAGCTCTGATACCAAAAACTGATGATGCACGCAACCCTCAACCCGCAGGTCGGAAGGTCCACGTACACAGGATCTTTTCCCTTACACTGGCCCGAAGAGCTTTCGCAATGGATCTTCTATTTCCCTTTCGGGAAATCTGCACCCACAACTAACTTCGAGAAATTTCCCTTATATTTTTGGAGATCGAACTTTGCACTTTCGCGAATCCGGTGGCCAAGCGCCTTGTCTCTCAATCTCCAGAAACCTGAAATAGTCAACGCTTGACCTTTTCTCTCTCTCTTTCGGACTTCTCCTTATCGCATTTTCGGCGGTTGCGATGTCGAGCAACTTGTTCCCCCAATTCTCGAAACCTGATTTACCGAAACTCTGATGCGCTCACAAGCTTTGAACTTTCAACGGCCTTTCACTCTGTTGGGACTTCGGACTTCGCAATATCACGAATCCTGATGCAAAGAATTCGAAACTTCACCCCACAAAACCCCGAAATGGTAAACAGAATTTTACTTCTGTGTCGATAATGCGCCACCTATCCACCTGTCGATTCTATGGCCCACACAATCCTTTCAGCCTTCGGGACTTCGCGTTTCATGATTTCCCAAATCTTGTTGCCAAAATTATGGGACTTCCACTCGTGAAACCCCGAAATAGAAGTTCACGGGTAAATCCAACGGCTCTTGTGGCTTGTATCTATGGCTCTACTCCTCCTGAGCTTAGAACCTTTGGGAATACTCGTCGTAACTCCCCTGCTCTTCCGTGAGATCTAACGGTTCACAAGACTTCACAAATTCTCTACAGAGAATTTCGACCGTCCGTTCTTTCCTTCACAAGGACGTCTGCAACTTGTTACTAAGTGGATTCCACTGTATTTAACCGCCTATGACCCAACTTGCAACACTTTCTCACTGGCTTCAGTGCACAAGCCTCCTATGCCTCCTTCGACGACTTTGAAGGCTTTATCCTTCCTGAAATTTCTCCAACTCTGAGTCTTGAAGAAGACTACTGCACGCACTCCTTGCAAAAAATTGCTTACTTACTTCCAAGGAATTGGAACCCGTCGACTATGCGCACTCCTGCAGTAGCAGTCCCTCAACAAACCATTCAAGTTACCAAACCTAAACCTCTACTTGGCATGCGCACACCTTGCACGACTCTTGTGCCCAACTGCACTTATGAGAGAATGAGAACAAAGCTATCTCTCCTGAGCTTTCAGAGACAAACCTCTGAACACTTTGTTGACGCACTCTTTGCGGACAATTCAACTGCACTCCTTGCAGGAACTCTTGCTTAGATAGAGAAACAATTGAAACTCATTTTCCTTACTCTCTCTCTCTCAGATTTCAAACATTCAACAAGAAATCATTGATACATAGCATAAAAGCAATTGCATGAAAGAAAGAGTAAAACACTCATGAGTATAACATTCAAAATGCATACACAGAGAATATATGAACACCATGAGTCTGAATCAAAGCCTTCTTGTATTAATTCAGAACTTCTGTACATGGAATTCTCACTACAACTCTCTGCTTCTCTTCTATGCTCTCAATTGGCATAATCTCTCTATGATTATGCTCTTCACACTAATGTTACAATACACAATGAGGGTGTCTATATCCCGTTTCCCTCTTGCGCTCTAAACCTGTCTAATCTAACATTCAATTCTATCTACCTTCATTAACTACTATAAATGTCTTCTACCTACTAAGGATGAGAGAGGATCGCTCAAGGTCCGTTTACATTTTACAAGTGCGCTCCTTCTTAATTATCTCATTTAATATTGGCGCATCAACTTCAAGGTAATTTCAAAATTCGCGCTGGCGCTTCTCCAGTTGTCCTTTATCTCCGCGATGGCTCGCTTGAGATGCTCCTGCATCAATAAGATAAAAAAGTATTAATTGGTGGAGAAGCAATAATAGGTGGAATATGTTTTCAAAACCCCTATTTGAAGTGGATTGTGGTGCATCTAGGATTGGTAGTGAAGTTTTATTCATAATGTTTTTGAGATTGAATTTTTGTCATTCAATGGAGGGATTCTAAGATTTGATAGAATCGAAAAGTATTAATTTGGACAGGATTCATAATGGATGGAATATCCCAATATGTTATCACATTCATTCATAAATAGGGTTTAAAAAAAAAAAACAAGTCAATATATTGTTTTGTATTAAAGGGGGAGAGGTATTTTTTAATTAAGCTTATAGGTGTTGAGGGGAGGGAGGTGCATGAGACAAGGGGAGTTTATAGGTATTGTATAGGTGTTATAAGTATTGGGTGATGGCTTGTTGGGTGAGAAATCAATGCACAATCAATAATGTTGAATGTATCTTTCGAAAGAAACAATCGAGAATGATTTTATACCTTCACCCCCTATTGATATCACTTGAATCCTTCATATGGAAAACAATATTGAGAACCAAAGCCCATGTGTCACATACCTATGTATGTATTAGTTTTTTTAAGCCCCCTTTTTCTTTGTATTTATATATGTATGGTTTTAAATCTAATTTTGCATGGTTTACTTTGTTGCATGTTGGTTTTGTGCATTCATAAAATCCCATAGCTTGATCCCATGTTTTGTTAGATCCAAGAAATATGCATAAACATATAATGAGATCTATTGGTCTAAACTCCCATGCATACATCAATAAACAATAAATCAAAGAGAGAAAGAACCAAAAGAGAGAAAAGAGAGAGACATGTATTTATGTGGTAAAACCCCAATCTAGGGAAACATCCACAGAAGGCTTGGTCTTTGTATTCCTCGGAAAAACTCCAATTTTAGAAGTACATCCCTTCACAAGTTCCTTAGATCACATTCATTAACTACAATATCGCAATATTACCTCCTTCACCTCCTTTATATATGAAAGAATGAAAGGAAAACAAATCTCATGATACATGTGGGATAAACCCTTTTACAAGATAATGAGTTATTGAAGAATAACTTTTCAAAGACCACTAGGAATTCATTAGCACATTCTAACATTCCCCCTTAATGATGAATAAAGGGATAGAATCATAGTAGGAAGAAGATGTCATTAACTAAAATTCCCCCTTGATGGAAACTTCTCACATCCCCAATAAGTTACGAAGTTGAAGAAACTATGCCTATGTCATGGATTTGGTGAAGATATCAACAACTTGTTGTTTAGTAGGAAAATACTCCATACAAATAACACCATTAGATACTAAATCTTGAATGTAATTAGTATCAATATTAATGTGTTTGGTCTTGGAGTGATAGACTGGATTATAACCGAGTTGAATAACACTCTAATTATCACATCTTAGCTTACTAGGAGAATTATGAACTAGTCCAATCTTAGTAAGAACATGTCAGAGCCACACTACTTCTTTAGTTTCTTCCTTAGCTTCCTTGTACTCTGCTTGACAAGAAGAAAGAGAAAGTTTTCTCAACTTCTTGTTGGACCAGGAAATGGGACCTGAACCATGTTGAAATACATATCCGATAAAATACCTTTTGTCAATAGTATCTCCTACCCAATCATAATCGGTGTAACCAAAAAGTGAAATAGAATCCTTGCTTAAATAGAAAACACCATAATGTAGAGAGCCCTAAAGATATTTGAGAATGCTCTTAGCTTCTTACCATGGCTATCATGAGGCTTTTTCATAAACCTGGAGACCATGCTAATAGCAAAGGAGATATTAGGCATGTTATGTGTCAGATAGATCAAACTCTTAACATGTTGAAAATAGAGTGTTTCATCAACAAGAGGACTTTCAGAATCAACATCTAATTGCACTACATACTAAAATGGTGTTGGCAAAGGCTTACAATCACTCATGTGAAATAGAGCTACCAAATCCAAAGCATACTTAGGATTAGAAAGGAAGATCCCATTAGCCATGTGCCACACTTGAAGACCAAGAAAATAATGCAATAGACCCAAGTCTGTCATCTCAAAGCATTGCTTGAGATCATTCTTCAAGTCTTGAATTAAATAAAGTTGGTTACCCATAAGGATGGAATCATCCACATAAAGAATAACAATGAACACGTCATCATTTAAGAATTTACAATACAGATTTGAATTGGATTGATACCACCTGGAACCACTATGAAACAAATGAGTATCATTTTTCCCATACCAAGCCCTAAGTTCCTATTTAATACCATACAAATGCATGTTCAACTTGCATACCAAATTTGAAGTTTCATAGGAGACAAAGCTAGGTGGTTGTTGCATATAAATTTCTTCACGAATATCATTATTTTAAAACATACTCTTGAAATCCATTTGGTGAATTTCCCATGGACAAGATGAAGCAAGAGAAAGGATGGTTCTAATGGTGTTCATTTTAGCAATAGGAGAAAAGGTTTTCGTATAATCTATACCTTATTTTTGATGAAAGCCTTTAGCAACCAACTATGCCTTATGCTTTTCAATCTATCCTTTCGCAGTGAACTTTGTTTTATAAATCCATTTGCAACCGACAATATTCTTACCATGAGGAAGTGGGATAAGGTTCCAAGTATTGTTCTTCATCAAAGAGTCATATTCAATAGCCTTTGTGTTCTCCCATTATGGTTTTCCTTTAGCTTCTACATAAGTGGAGGGATCATATGTGGCTAACACTTTTTCCATGAGAGAAAAATCAGATCTAGTCCTTCAAGTGTCATATGGATCACCAATCTTAGAACATGCATACTCAAGTGTCTTCCATGCCCAAATTGGAAGAGGAGTATTAGTGGGAACCACTCTAGAGTATCTTCAAAAACTTCATGTGGATCACTCAGACGAGTAGGTGAAGTGATCTAAACCTTTCCCATTACTTGAGGAAGGAGGAACGAACACATATTCAATTGAATATTGAGACAATTGCAAGGTAACATGAGGTTCAACAAACTTAGGTGGTGGAGAGAATCCATTGAACTGGACATCTTGTTGAATGATAACATCTTGTTTGGATGGATCAAACAACCTATAAACTTTAGAATACTCACTATAACCAACAAATATGCACTTGGGATATTTGGGCTCCAACTTCTTCCCTTTTTCATCTGGGATATGTGCCCAACATTCACTGCCAAATATATTAAAATTGCTAATATTTGGTTACCTTCCACTCCACTTTTATTCAAGAGTAACCTGCAAAAATTCCTTAGTAGGAACTCTATTCAAAATATGGTTAGCACAACAAAAAAAAGTCATCCCAAAATCATATCTATAATCCTTTTGAATAAAGCATACATCTAGCCATTTCAACCAAAGTTCGATTTTTCCTTTCAGCAACCCCATTATGTTGAGGTGTGTAAGGAACTTTCCTTTGATGTTGGATGTCATTCTTGGATAAATATGTTGCAAATTCATGCTTAGTGCATTCCCTTTCATTGTCAGTTCTGAGAGTCTTGATGCATTTACCAGATTTTTTTTCAACCAGGGTTCTAAATTATTTAAAAATAACATAAGATTCACTTTTATGCTTCAATAAATAAACCCACATCTTCTTGTTGTAATCATCAATACAAGAAATGAAGTAGACAACACCTGATAATGAATAAGTCTCAAGAGGACCACATATATCACTATGAACTAGATACAATTTTTCCTGGGAATGTCAGGCTTTATCCTTATAAAAATTTTCCCTGTGATGTTTATCGAGGAAACAACCTTCACAAACACCTTTAGTGGAAGCAACAGTAGGTAAGACATGTACCATTTTAGATAAAAGTTGCATTTTAACATAGTTCAAATGACTTGACTTCTCATTCTGCAACTTACTTTGTTCATCAACATGTGCAACATAAGAATAGAATGGTTGTTTGTTGGGTGAAGTAAAACCAATGAACTTAAACAAGCATGCTTCATGATCAATCGAACTGGATGAAACACTATTGAATTTTTTTTATATATCTTTTAGAACATATCTATCATGACATGCTTCAAACTTATAACCTTTTTGACAAGCACGATAAACAGAAAGGAGATTGATGAGAATGCCTTAAACATGAAAAACATCTTCCAATACACCATTAGGAACTTGAATATTACTAGAACAAACTATTAAAAATTGTTTACCATCACTTATAAAAAACAATTGACCCATGTGTTTGTTGTTGTTATAAGAGGTGAATAATGAAGCAGTATTATTCATGTGATTAGAGGCACATGAATCCAGAATCCATTCCATAGAAGAAGAAGAAGAGTTACCCGGTTGAGCATAATAAGCACTAAGAGATACCTGATATGCGTTGGTGGCTTTGTTTTTGGCTTTGGCTAGTTTATTATGCCTCTTAAATTAATTATTTTCAGCGTGATTATTTTTTCCACAATGCTTGCAAGCCTTCCATACTTTTTTCTTCGAGGAAGCTATAGGAGCATCATTGTAAATTTCATTGGAAGTACAAGCATCATGAGACTTGGTATTATTATGAGAAACTTTATATGGATTCTTCTTAATTTGTGACAAATGGGCTTTTTCAATGACCAATTGTCTTGATGAGATAAACCTATCCTATTCACAAATCAAGCCTTTACAAAACTTTTCAAAAGTAGGTGTCACGGTTCCATTAGACATTTCAATGGCCCTATTTTGAGTTTGTATGAACATATCATAAAATGAAGGATTTTTTTGTCCTACAAGAATAATGAGAGTTGTATCAATTTTCTTATCATCCTTACAACAATTGTTAAGCTT
>SNQJ01S0112926.1:0-28497 GCA_010110895.2 Picea sitchensis
GATGAAGACCAAATTGTAGGCCTGGTGGAAGGAACCTCAATTTATTCTTTAGATAAGATAATGTGTGAAAAAAATTCTACATGTTTGTTATTCTGAAAGGCTAAAAGGTTATTCTGATATTTTTCAAGATCAGAATAAATCTTAACAGTACTTCCCTTCATGAGGTTGTGTGGTGTATCACCAATATACTTTTTGGTGTAGAACAAAGATAGTTGATGCCTTCACTGCTCGACTCTTGGATATCCATTCTAGGATAATGGAAGATAACATAAAACAGGTATGAGCATGTCTGGATGCCAGCCTTATAAGTGCTAGCCACTTAATCTACTTGAGTATTGTTTATACATTATGAATATACAGCTTTGGTCAAAGGGAAATGATCTTGCCATCATAAACAATTTGATATTTTGGAAATGGTAAAGGTGTGATTTTAGTTTTTTTCCTTGATGCAGGCAAAATAATGCTATTGAAGCTAATTTTATGTTACATTTCAGGAAATACGCTTGGGTCTTCATCGTTCAGATTATATGCCCGATATATTTCTGGGAAAACTACTACAAGAAGTAGAGCTTAATACAATATCACTTGTGCTTTTCGCGAGGACTTAGTTTGCCTTGTTGAAGTCGGCTTCTGAGTTAGTCATTTGGTGTGAGATGGATATTGATGTTCATGTCTAATTTGATGCCTATTCCTTCTTCACAGATCTCTTTCAGAGCCAAAATTTAGGTTTACACTTATTCAGTGTTATTTTCTTTTATTATGATTTTCTATTAATTTGAGTCATGAGAGACATTTTTTTGAAAAATATAATAGTGGAAATATAAAGCACAAGTGATTCAGGTTTATGATACATTACTATGGATCCGGTCCAACTTATTATCTAAACTATTGTGTACTCCTAGCAAGCTCTAGCTCATATATACTAGGACTTCAATATAAAATGAGGGTTGTGTTAACACATTGATTTACACCTTATGCAAATCAATGGTTAAGTTCTGATTTTTTGACTAGGTTGCATCATTCAAATGCAAAACTCAGAATCATAGAAGCCATGAAGTTAAGCTTTCACAACTGGAAAGCCTAGTACCAACCATGTAAAAAAAGTGGGAACAATCACAATTTGGATTGGTCGATGTCCGGATATCATATAAAAAGATGTTGTATATAAGATGGGATTGAGATTATTTCGTACTGGGAATTTTTTTTATATTCTTGCATGATGATTTATCATAATGTCAAGTTGGTACGTTTCTTCTTGGATGAGAAATATTTGGACAAACCTCTTTCAAAAAGAAGATTAATGGTCAAATATTACAGGCAATCATTTCTGTTGTTTTGTGGTGTGAATCATGTGGCACTTGGTGTGATTTAAAATGTTTTCTAATAAACTATTAGCAGTTTCAAAGATGCATGGTAATTTGTTATCATAAAGGAGGTGTTGTTTGACAAATTCTTGAAGATTTTTGGAAAAACAACTTGTAAACATAGTTATGAGCTGCTTTACCCTCTTCATGTGGCCAAAGATGACCTTTGGAAGATCACTACATTGAAGATCCTCTGTAATAGCTTAAATCAATGAACTGTCCCTATCATAGAGTTCTCTACAAACATAAGTTGCTCTTACATATATATATGAGATTGTGAAAGCTGATATGTCTTCTACTCACATGCAAAGGTTATTCCCAGGTAGATGATGCATGTCTTTTCTTAAGTACATTATTTTGGAGAAAATGAAAGTTTGTTTAGATCTCATGCTTGGGAGCCATGTTTTAGTTTCAATATGTGGTAACATGCTATTAGAAATTTGAGAAAGCAGTGGGTAGTGATGGTCCAGAAGATGCAATTTTTCTTTAGAACATAGTTGTTTTGTGGTGTGAATCATGTGGCACTTGATGTGATTTAAAATGTTTGCTAAGAAACTATTAGCAGTTTCAAAGATGCATGGTATTTTGTTATCATAAAGGAGCTGTTGTTTGACAAATTCTTGAAGATTTCTGGAAAACAACTTGTAAACATAGTTATGAGCTGCTTTACCCTCTTCATGTGGCCAAAGCCGACCTTTGGAAGATCACTACATTGAAGATCCTCTGTAATAGCTTAAATCAATGAACTGTCCCTATCATAGAGTTCTCTACAAACATAAGCTGCTCTTACATATATATATGAGATTGTGAAAGCTGATATATCTTCTTCATGCAAAAGGTTTTTCCCAGTATGATGTGCATATCTTTTGTTTGCTTAGCTGTATTTTGGAGAAAATGAAATTTGTTTTAGATCTCATGTGGGAGACCATGTTTCAGTTTCAATATGTGGTAACCTGCTATTAGAAATTTGAGAAAGCAGTGGGCAGTGATGGTCCGGAAGATGCAATTTTTGCTTTAGAACATGTCCTTGAAGACAGGGGGTGGAACTATTATGTTGGTGAAGGAGCTGGTGCATTTTATAGTCTGAAAAGTGATCTAGGATTGAAGATGCACTGGGAAGGAAGTGGCAATGTTGATAGTTCAGCTTCAACTCAGTTGTTTGCTTAGCTGTATTTTGGAGGAAATGAGATTTGTTTTAGATCTCATGTGGGAGACTCGGTGTTTCAGCTTCAATGATGTGGGTAACTCCAAGAAGAACAGGAAAGCAAAGGCGGATGGTCCTAAGATGCAATTTTTCTTTAGAAATTAATTCCTTGGAAGACAGGGTGGAACCCATATGTTGGTGAAGGAGCCGGTGCATTTTATAGTCTGAAAAATGATCTAGGATTGAAGATGCACTCGGAAGGAAGTGGCAATGTTGATAGTTCAGCTTCAACTCAGTTTGCAGCATTTATATTTGTTGATTCAAACCTAAAAGAAAGCATCCTATCATGATTTACTGAGATATCCTAGCATCTCTTGAAAAGTTATTTGCTGTGTTGAGAGAGAATTATCTTAGCGACTTTCCTTTGTGGCTTTCTATAGTACAAACTTGTACCTTACCGTGAATAAATATTCAAATTTAAGATGATCACAGCGATATATAGAGGAAACATGGGACCTTGATCTGCCGAGGTTATAAAAGGAATCCAAGAAGTTGTGTGTAAAGTGTCCCTTTTTGAAGAATAACATATGAAACTAGGTGCCTTTTCTTAGAGATAATGGTTCCCAAAGTCAACAGTGAATTCAACACCTTAGAAGACCTTTATTTTGTATCTCCATGTGTCATGGACTCAGCATTTTGAATTTGGGGAATGTAGTGCAGCACTCCAATAAGTTTTAAATTGAGCACTTTGTTAGGTTCTTCAACCTGCTACTTAAGTCAATCTTCCTCCTCGTGAGATAGCTGCCATTACGGATGGGTTAGCCAAAAAAGTTTCAAACTGAAAGGGTTTGGGTTTGCGAGTAGCTATTGTCTTCATCGAGAGCTGGACTGGCGAGTGATCCAAGATCGATTTTTGGAGGATGGTGGCTCAACCAAGGGTCCCTCCAGAATTAGGGTTTCAGATATTAGAAAGCGACCCATCGTGCATGTTATTTGATGGGACCCAATACGCTTGTTGGACCACTGAAGGGCCATTTCGTCCTCGTCGTCCAACACCAATTTGAGGCTATCCATGAGGTCCTTGAACTCTGACGTTGTCGTGGTCCACACGCTTCGGCCCCTCTCTCTTTTATTCTAGAGTAAGGATGATATTAAGGTCACCTCCTCATATCTAGCGCTTGTGTCCAGCTAGAGCTTCTAGATAGGATAAGATATTGAGGAACTGATCTTTCTCTCGACTGTTCTAAGGACCATAGGCATTCAAGATTACTCCTTCCTTGCGGGATCTGATGGCTCAATAGGGTATGGAGTTCGACAATTGGTTCTCGCGATGATCAGTAAGCCCAACTTCTATTTCTTTCCGCTTAAGGTTGTTGGATAGATTAGCACTGCATCTATTCCTGTCCGTTGCTAGCTCTTACTGAGACCACTATTACTATTGCCGCCACTTCGATTTTGTGCTTCTTGCTTTTCAGACGAGGAGTTTTTGAGACGTGATGGACACTATATTCAGTTGAAGAACCGCGTGATCGACGTTTCCTTCGTTAAGACGAACTGTTGCACGGGAGATGAGCTGCAGTTGGCCTTGATAGCCTTTGGAGCGGCGTCTCGAAATTGCTGAGCAGGGATGTTCATGTCCGATGATGAGGTTGTCGGAATTTCCTTAATTCTTATTGCATCAACAATCGACTACTTCAATAACCACTCTATATCTCTAACATAGGCTTCGTGGCCAATGATATTAGCCAATCTAGGGCTTGTCCACCCTTGTCATAGCCCAGCTCTTTTGTCAACTCTTTCAATCTCTTATTTTTAGATGGAAATATCCAACCCACCGCAGCTCCCCTACTTCTGAAGTCCAAATCTTTTAAGCTCATGTAATGGTTGTATACACTAATTTGGGACGTCCAAATCTCCTACGGTCTTTCTTAACCTCATGTGATTGATTCTGCTGGTTAAGTAGAGAGCCTCCCATTATTGGGATTTTCTCTTGGCTGTCCATACGCCTTGGAGAGATTGCAAGGTAACTCTAAAATATGAAAAATGAATGGGAGGTTCTGTACCTACCTTGCAATCCCTCAAAGGCATTATGGACAGACAAGAGAAAAGCCCAAGAATGGGAGGCCATTTACTTAACCAGACTATAAAAATCTCAGGTAGAGCAGCAGGGATGTCAAAGCGATCAGCAGAATCAACCACATGGGGTTAAGAAACACCACCGGAGATTGGACGTCCCAAATGAGAGTATACAACCATTACATGAGCTTAAAAAGATTTGGACTTCAGAAGTAAGGGAGCTGCGGGGGGTTGGATATTACCATCTCAAACTAAGAGATTGAAAGAGCTGACAAAAGAGCTGGGCTATGAGAAGGGGGGACAGACCCTATATTGGCTAATATCAATGGCCACTAAGCCTATGTTAGAGTTAAACAAATTATTGGGTTTGGAGAATACCTCAAAAGCTATAGAGTGGTTATTGAAGCAGCCGATTGTTGATGCAATAAGAATGAAGAAAATTCCGACAACCTCATCATCCGCCATGAACATCCTGCTCGGATTCAACAGAAGCAATTTCAGACACCCACTTCCGAACATCCAGGGGGGACCCGGGACCCAAGGTCATCTCCAAAACAACAGTCCGTCTTAACGGAGAGCATTCTACACCCATTCGCACGCGGTTCTTCCACAACAAATCATAGTGTCCATCCGCGTCCTCTGCAGAATGTTACAGGTAGTCAATTTCAAAGCTCTATAGGTCTGGTAGGAGAAAAGAAGAAACAGAATCAATTTAGCGGCAGTAGTAGTAGCGGTCTCCAGTAAGGGATAGCAACGGACAGGAATAGATGCACTGTTAATCTCCCCAACAGCCTTAAGTGGAAAGCAATAGAGGCTGGGCTTACTGATCAACGCGGGAACCAATTACGAACTCCACACACTACTGAGCCCAGAGAAAATCAAGCAATAATCCAGGGAGGCAAGACAACTCCTGTGCAGGGTTTGAGCAAGACTATTAATGGTGTTAATGTGCGATGTTAGCAAGTATTTCAAATTAGATACCCGGCAGGCATACCAATTGACATACAAGTACAGAACAAGAATATTCTATCGGGAGACAAATTCCTGCAGAATCATGGTAACCAATACTTTGATCCACGTGCCAAGAATCAAATTTTTATTAATGTTTCAGTGAATCCAGTCACCAACCAAAGGATTGCGGCACATAATGAATTCTAGAATATTCACGACTGCAACCAGTACCAAAACCAAGGTAGGACTGAGATGGGAGGAGCTCATGGAGGGCAAGAAGGACAACCATCCGTACAGTGGCCTTCAGAGCCAGGGCGGAACCAAAATGGGAGGAGGGTACGAAGGACAACCATCCATACTATCTCCATAGAGACACCCTAAATAAAGAATAAAGAAATTATATCATATAAAAATTAATCCTCAACTTATAATCATAATTTATTCATCATAACTTTTGTTTATAACAGCATGAAAATAAACATACATATTCATCACATAACACACATAATCACTAAAATAGCATATCGCATGCTATTTTCCCACTGTTGTCCTCTCTCTCACGCTTCCGTCAAAATCTAATCTTTCCTCCATAGTGAAGAACAGAAAGACTATCCTCGCCTCCCACCTTCAAGATTCCGTGGAGGATTCTCGTAGCCCAGGGAGTTCAAAACTCCCTGCCAACTCCGTAACCCTGTAACACTCCAAATCAAACTAGAAATATCTCAAATGTAAAATATGGCCCCCTCACTCAAAATGTCCTCTTCCTCACCTAAAAAGTCCTTTTTCCCAATGGCTTCTCATATCCTTCCATTAGTCGCTCTCACCTCTCTTAATGCCACCTAATTATCCCTCCATTCATTTCCTTATCCTCCATTTAATACCTTATCCCTCCATTCAGTAAGTAAAGTTTTATAATGAATTAAAGTTATCAAGTATTTAATTCTTTACCCCAATCATTAAATGTATTAAGTAATACATTAATTAATTAATCAATATATATTAAAATAATAATTAATAATTAATTAATTAATATTATTACTAATTAATTATTACTTAACTAATACTACTAGATAGATAATTATTTAATTAACTATTCTTGATAACCTTTAGCAACTATTTAACTAGGCTGTTACTGGGCCGTGAACGAGGATAGGGCTCAAAATGAGAGGAACTCATGGAGGGAACGAAGGACAACCATCAATAACAGAAAAGAGGTAAGGGGAAATTGCTAATAAGTAAGGATAAGATAACTACACATGAATATATAGGGTAAACAACATGACTAATTCAGTCTTTCACGGGATTAAAATTTATATACGTAAGAACTAAAATTTAATCCCATGGACGTATAAATTTTAACCCATTAATATTTTATCGGGTAAAATTTTGAGAGTTGTCAAATTTTTTTCGATTATAGTTTTTCTTATATTGCCATTTTTTTTTTTTATGTTTTTTCACAACGTGAACCGTATGCAATTTGGGGATAATTGGAAGAGATTATAATGTAAGTAATGCTGCTGGAGAGAGTTTTAAAAAAGTCCTGAGGTTAAGATTCTACTAAATGAAGTTTTTGTTTGGATATATTTGTCTAGAATCTGGCCAGAAATTGTTGGACATGTAGATTTAAGATATTATTCCTATAGAATCCAAGTACCCTCGCAGTTTTTTTAGCATGTTGAATTCATTTCATTTAGAAATAGACGGCTTGTTCAGTAATAGAAACAAGCCTTGATTACATTTTAAACCATGTAGTTATTTGCTACTTGCAAACTGTTTTTTGATTATTTTATGTATTTTGTGGCATTTGCTAAGTGCAATTTTTTCCAGATTATTTCAATCTTATGTAGTGGCACATCACCACGATTTGTTGGTTGCTTTGTGCTACAATGCATAATTTATATTTGTATACCATGTTGTTTGTTGGTTTCTTTGTATTGCAATTGAATTTTTACATTTATAGGTAGTTTTATTTATATTTTAAGTTTTTGCATTATATTCTTATTTGGCAACACATTATTATTGTTTATTTATATCATGGTTTTAAAGTTATTTTGAAAGTGAGTATGAGATGACAAGTAAATGTTATTTTATGTATATTTTCTTTGAAAGTATTGTAGCTCTGTGTAAGTAATCATTTTGTGTAAATAATCATTTTGATGATCTACATTTTGTTAGAATGTCATCTTCTTATGAGGATCTTGCCACATCTTTTTATTATTCTCTTTTGAGAAAGTGTTCAATGGTTAATGGTGCATCCAAAATATTTTAGTTTCTTTTGGTTATTTGTTTTTCAGGTAATATTTTATTTTCCTAGTACCTTTGCTTATAGTGTGCTTATATATATTTTATTTTCCAAGTAACTTTGCTTGCAATGTGCCTATATTTCACCTTGAGGAAATATTAATCGACATCAGTATAAATCCTCGTAAATCTTAATGTGCCCAAATGTTAAATCCTCATAGACCACCAAGAAAAGAAGATACATCGTGATGCCCAAGATCTCGTATACATGGATATTTTAAATTCTACCTCAATTTCTGGTGAAAATGGAATACCAAGATGAAGAACACAATCATTTTCAATGCAGTAAGCGTCATGAACATGGGAATCTCTTTTGACACTATCAACTCAATGCCCCAACATGAGCAGTGGTAGAAGAGAAACAAAAACATGGTTTCACACAAGTTCTGGGCCACAAGAAACTACCACAGAAAACCCAATCTGAATGGAGGTCGAAAGAAAATCAATAGAAACACCTTTTATTCCGAGGAAGAAGATGTCAAGAATCCTCACAAATCAATGAACCTTCAGAAAGACAAAGGAAAGGCGAAACAAGCCCTAGATCCAAATGAAAAGTCATAACTTGACTCCCTAGTCACGATAGTGCCAGGAAAGAACTCTGAGGAGGAGGAGATATCATGATGCAAATAAATGAGCAAGAACTAGCATAAATAGATATAGACAAACACGAGGAAGCACTGAATAAACTAGATCTACAAACTATACCAATCGAGTAGCTCAGAAAAGTCCATAAGGTTTTCATCGACTCCAAAGTTGGGGATACATCAATACTTGGCATAAGTCCAGATCCTGATCCAGATCCTAGAAGGAATCCTAAAGAAGGAAAACGACGGGGACAAAATATTTCCCAACAACTCATTAAGGAGGTAGGTAATTACATGATTGACTGAAGATGGATCCAACGTCTCACTGAGCGATTATTTCCCCGCCACACAACTCCTCGTGCTGAAATCATCACTTGCAATATTAGAGGCCCGAGTGGAATATCCAAATAAAGGATTATTCGTAACTACATGAAGGCCGAGGATCTGAACATTTTCCAACTACATGAAACCAAAATGCAATAAGAGAAATAAGAGAGAAACTATTCAAAAGATGTTGGCATAACCGCAACGTTTTTTTATACTGACTCAAAAGGTGCATCAAGAGGTTTAGACATCCTCTGGAATCATGCCTCAATTATTTTTTACTAGGCCTTCTCGACTATAAGTACTTCGGCGATACACTATTGAGCCATCAGATCCCACAAAGAAGGAGTAATCTCGAATGCCTATGGTCCCTAGAACAGTCAAGATAAAGATCACTTCCTCAATATATTATCCTATCTAGAAGCTCTAGTTGGCTACAAGCGCTATATATTACGAGGTGAACTTAATATCATCCTTACTCTAGAATAAAAAAAAAGGGGGGCCCGAAGCATGTGGACCACGACAACATCAAGTTCAAGGACCTCATAGATAACCTCAAATTGGTGGACATTGAGACCCAAAATGGCCCCTTCGATTGCTCCAACAAGCATACTGGATCCCATCAAATAACATGCACAATGGATCGCTTTCTAATATCATAAACCCTAATTCTAGAGGGACCCTTGGTTGAAGCCACCATTCTCAAAAAATCGAGCTCGGATCACTTCCGGGCCAAATGAAATGCATGAAGACGAGAAGCTAATGCCACCAAACCCTTTCGCTTTGAAATTCTTGGCTAACTCCATCTGTGAATTTCTTGAGACATCTCACACATGGTGGGCCAATGGAAAAATCATGCATCACATGACAAATATGTACAGATTTCAACAACCCTTAAAATATTTCAAGGAAAAAAATTGAAATTGGATCAAGAATTTCCTTGACAACATTTTTCAAGAGCAGAAATCCATAGAGAAACGTCTAGAGGATATTCAACATGAGTCAATTGTATCCTCACATGGAGGCCATGACAGAGGAAGATTAATTCTTAAGCAACAGGCTGAATAATGACACAAAGAGGAGGCAATCCTTTGAAGCATAAATTCAGGGTCCAATGGCTCAAAGAGGAGGAAAGAAACCCCAAATTTTTCATCGAATGATCCACAAAAGTTACATGGATCACATCACAAAATTCGAAGATGCACAAGGTAACACAATTCTAGACCATGAATAAATAGAAACATATGTCATAAATTCTTATAACGCGATTCTTTTATAACCACCCATTGATATAACATCAACTATTAGTCATATAATCAACACATTCCAAATTTAACCCCACTCTAAAAGAATCAAACTCTAATGAGATATCATGCAGAAGAGGTGGATCAAGCTACTACGATGTCCTAGAAAATCTCCTTGTCCGAGGGTTTCAATGGAATCCTTCCACCACCATTATCAAATGAGACTATATTATATTTTGAAATTAGTATAGGAATCCTGAACTTCGGGCCAAGTTTCTTCTACCCTAAATTCCACTATTCTCACCCTCACACCCAAGGAGGAATGAGTTACCAACCCAAATCCTTTCAGGCCAATAGTACCAAGAATGTCATCTATGTACCATCACTAAGGTCATTGTTTGGTTCTTTCTTTCATATATTCCATCGAGGGATTATTTCCCCCAACACAACTCCTCATGGTGAAAATCATCACTTGGAATATTAGAGGCCCGAGTGGAATATCCAAATAAAGGATTGTTCATAACTGCATGAAGGCCGAGGACCTCGACATTTTCCAACTACATGAAACCAAATGCACACGAGAAATAAGAGACAAACTATTCAAAAGATGTTGGCATAACCGCAACGTTTTTTTATACTGACTCAAAAGGTGCATCAAGAGGTTTAGCTTCATCCTCCTCGAATCATGCCTCGCTTATTTTTGACTAGGCCTTTCTCGCGACTATATACCCTCGTGATACACTATTGAGCCACCGTATCACGGAAAGAAGGAGTAATATCGAATGCCTATGGTCCTTAGAACAATCAAGAGAAAGATCATTTCCTCAACATCTTATGCTATCTAGAAGCTGTAGTTGGCCACAAGCGCCATATATTACGAGGTGACTTTATTATCCTACAAAATTTGCGGTGATGCCAACATCTTTGAATAGTTCCTCTTATTTCTCTTGTGCATTTGGTTTCATGTAGTTGGAAAATGTCCATATCCTCGACATTCATGTAGTTACAAACAATCCTTTATTTGGATATTCCATTCACGCCTCTAATATTGAAAGTGATGATTTTCACCATAAGGAGTTGTGTTTGAGAAATAAACCCTCAGTTGGAGATGTTGTATCTGTCTTGATTTAATCATGTAATTAGCTACCTCCTTAATGAGTTGTTGGAAAATATTTTGTCCCCATCGTTTTCCTTCTTTAGGACTCCTTCTAGGATCTGGGGATGGACATATGCCAAGTATTGATGTAATCCCCAAATTTGGGATTCATAGAGAACCTTTATGGAGCTTTCCGAAGCCATCGACTGGTATAGTTTGTAGGATCGAGTTTATTCAAGGCCCTCGAGTTTGTCTATATATCCGCTTCACGGGTTCTTCTTCATTTATTTGCATCGTGGTATTCTCCTCCTTCCTCAAGTTCTTTCCTCTGTGACTGGCCTACTAGGGAGTCACTTCTACGAATTTTTCTAGAACCGGATCCGGGCTTGTTTCTCCTTCCTTTTCTCTTTTGTGCTGATCTGCTAATTTTTGTGAGGATTCTTGACATCTTCTTCCTCGGAATAAAATGTGTTTCTATTGAATTTCTTTCGTCCTCCATTCTAATTAGGTTTTTAGGTGGTAGTTTCTCCCAGAACTTGCGTGAAACCATGTATTTGTTTCTCTTCTACCACTGCTCGTGTTGTAGCATTGAGTTGAAAGTGTCGAAGAGATTCCCATGTTCATGACACTTCCTGCATCAAAAATGAATGTGTTTGTAGTCTATGGTCTCGACGATTCTTCATCTCTGGGTGTTCCATTGTTACTTAGCGAGCTAAGGTTTTGGAAATATCCATGTATACACAGATGCGGGCATACAACGTGCATCTCATTTTCTTGGTGGCCTATGAGGATTTAACATAAGCATATTACTGAGATTTTACTTTAGGATTTATTGCGATGTCGATTAATATTTCCTCAAGATGAAATATAGGCACATTGCAAGAAAAGGTACTTGGAAAATAAAATATATATAAGCACACTGCAAGCAAAGGTACTTGAAAATAAAATATTACTTGAAGAACAAATAACCAAGAAAGAAAACCATTGAACACTTGCTCAAAAGAGAATAATAAAAAAAGATGTGGCAAGATCCTAATAATAAGATGACATTCTAACAAAATTGAGATCATCAAAATGATTAATTACACAAAATCATTACTTACACAGAGCTACAATACTTTCAAAAGAAAATATACATAAAATAACATTTACTTGTCATTTCATACTCACTTTCAAAGTAGCTTTAAACCCAATAGTATAAATAAAGAATAATAATGTGTTGCCAAATAAGAATATAATGCAAAACTTAAAATATAAATAAAACTACCTATAAATTATATAAACTTTTTAAATGCAATACAAAGCAACCAACAAACAAAATGGTATATAAATATAAATTATGCATTGTAGCACAAAGCAACCAACAAATCATGGTGAAGTGCCACTACATAAGATTGAAATAATTGAAAGAAAATTTTGCACTTAGCAAATACCCCAAAATACATAAATAATCAAAAGCAGCTTGCAAGTAGCAAATACCTACATGGTTTAAAATGTAATCAAGGCATGTTTCTATTACTTAACAAGCCATTTATCAATATAGAAATGAATTCAACATGCTAAAAACCGTAGGAGGGTACTTTGATTCTACATAAATAATATCTTAAATATACATGTCCAACAATTTATGACCAGATTTCAAAAAAATCTCCAAAAACTTCCATTTATGTAGAATCCAAGTAACATTGCTTTTATAAGATATTTCAATTATCCCCATATTGCATAACGTTCATGGTCGGAAACCATAAAAAAAATGACAATATGAGAAAACTGTAATAAAAAAATTTGACAATGGTAAAATGAAATATTAAAAGTTAAAATTTACATGCAAGAACTAAAAATTTAACTCCGTGAAAGACTGAATTAGTCAAGTTGTTTACCCTATATATTCATGTGCAGTTATCTTATCCTTACAGATACTAAAACCCAATATGATATTGTCAATCTATTAGTTTTCGGGCACATGCTAACAATTTCCCTCTTACCTCTTTTCCGCTACCGAGGAGTCCTTCCTTTTGTGCCCGCTGCTCGACATCAGACGTAATGGTTTTCCTTCGTGCCATCCATGCCCTGCATGGCTCCTCCCATTTGAGTTTCTCCCTAGCTCTAGTACTGTACTGATGGTTGTCCTTCATGCCCTCCATGAGCTCCTCCCATTTCAGCCCTACCTTGGTTGTGGTACTCTATCATAAAATCTCTACCTTGGTTCTGTACTCCTGATTGAGTTTATGAATCAAGTTACTCCTAAAAGTACTCAGGGTTGTTGAGAGTTTTGGGTCTGACTGCATCCTATGGGAATCCTAGAGCTAGGCAAAATGATAGGCTCTGCTCCTAGTCGACAGGAGCCTAGATAGGCTCTCCATCTGCTCTAAATGGAAGATACCAAAAATCATTTTGAAGATGAAAAGCCTCTTCTTAGATTGTCCATCCTATACCCATATTAGATCTCATTTTCAAAATATTGATCACACTACTAACCTTCCTAACCCCTCAACTCAACAAAATATTGATCACACTCATCATCATAATAATAATAAAAAAAAAAAAAAAAAAAAAATTTTAATTAATTAATTATTCATGTATTAATTGACTTATCAAATCTTAATTGGTCTTTATTCTTTCTTTTAACTTTATAATCATAAAAAAAAAAAAAAAAAAAATATTATAAAATTTTATAAAAAATGAAATTTTGCAGTTAAAATAAAAATTATAAAATAAAAAAATGGAATAAAAAGATTTCAAATTTTATGAATATAATATTTATAAAAAATAATTAAAATTTTATAAAATAAAAAGTATAAAAAGTTATGAAAAAAAGACATTAGTGAATACTTTATATTATATTACAATTAAATAAAAATATCATAATACAAATGCATTTTACTTAATAATATATAACATAAACAAACAGCATATGACATGGAAGTGTATTTGAAGATACTAGGGATCCAAAGATTATTATAACATAAACAAATTGCATTATTTTATTAATGATAAATAGTTGCAAACGTATTTTAAAATGCCTTGAACTAAAAATATTGTAACATAAAAAAAAAATGGCATTATTCCATTAAATGGTTAATTGATTTAAGTCATTTAAATCTTTGCAGGAACCCCACTGGTCAGAAATCTCTCACTCTGAACCCTAATGGCATTTTTTGTTTGTTTCATCAATATTACATGGATGGGCCACAGGATCTGAGGGAAAAACGACTACGCAGCGATGTGTCTTCTGCGGATGGCTTGGTGACAGGGCCATATCGAAAGTGATCAGCTAATAATTATGAGTGGACAGCATGGAGAGCTGGTGAAATGACTCAGTTTACTAATTACACGGTTCCGAGTTATTTCATGAATGTTCGACATCTTGGATAGGCATACATATTGGACATATCATCCAATGATCCACATGGTGGATGGACATACATATCATTCAATTCATACACCATTCAAGATCCTCCCAATCATTGGGTCATTGCATGGATAGCTGCTTTGAGTTCGCCCGTGAAGGCATCACAAGCTTAACTGGAATTATATCATTGAGAAAGGATTATTGGGGGATGGAAAGCTTATTATGGGCTTGAAAACAATTGTAATCAAATTTGAGCTCGGGATAAGAAGAAATTCTTCTTTGAGAGTCTTGCCATACCTGTTATTCTGTATGGATGTAAATTTTGGGGATGCAGTATCTCTCGTGAATATTGGAGAAAGATAGAGAAATACAAAAGAATTTTATAACCTATAATCTCAAATTAAAGGAAATATGCCCTATGCCATCCTCCTCAGAGAAACAAGCCTCCCTATTGAAAGCATGTCTATGACGCAGATACCTAATGTATAAGAACAAGTTAAACAACATGGAAGACAAGAGGCTACCTAAAAATTGTTTCCAAATCAAGTCATAAACACCATCGAACAAGGAGGATGGCATAAAGATGCCCAATCTTGGCTAAGCTATTGGGGAATCATGGAAAAAGCCACTTTGTAGAATAAAGATACTATTAAAAAAAAGTCAAATCAAATTTTAGGGAAAAATATGGCGTGATAAAGAGTTAGAGGAAAAAGAAAGTTAAGGCATTATAAAGATGTAATCAACCCTAATCTAGAGATCAAAACTATCCATCTATTTTGCCAAGTGTAAAGAAAAAAAATACATTGCTAAGATAAGAACAAATTCTCAATGAGCTCCAGAAGTAGAAATCACATTGGGTCAATCTAAAACACCATGGGATGAAAAGAGGTGTCACCTTTGTGACACTAAGAAGGTTGAAGATGAAAAACACTTTCTCTTAGATTGTCCAAAATTCTATATTCATATTAGATCTCATTTTCAAAATATTGATCACACTACCAACCTTCCTAACCTCTTGACTCAACAAAATATTGATCACACTACCAACCTTCCTAACTCCTTAACTCAACAAAGCATGGCGATCTTGGAAAGCACATTAAACAAAATTTTAAAGAAATCAAGTTAATCTCTTACCTTCTTAAGGTCGATAGACCAATTAGGCCTTAGTGGACATTAATAACTACTCAAATTCCCCATAATAACAGAGTTGTTTATTTATTATAATGACAATTTTAATTAACTAATTATTCATGTATTAATTGACTTATCAAATGTTTTTTTTTGTTTGTTAATTTGTCTGGACATGTTGGCTACGCTGACACCCTCGTGGGCTGAGAAACCGCCACTCGTGTGGGCATCTTAAGATGTCAAATCACCCTGGGATCGACCTGCTCAGCCACAATTTCAACCCTTAACATGGTTGATTTTTTCCTCGGTGTTTTGAAACCTGACTTTTGAATAACACTGAGAGTGGCTTAACACACCACACTCCACTTCCTACACCCTCCGGGACTAAGTAGTTGAAGGACATGGGGGTGGGATTTCTGATCCACTTATGTGTGCACAGTCACGATACCATTTATTATAGCATCTCTAGGTGCAACCACACGCTCGACCACTACCTCAAGGTGTCCCCTATGGCTCCGTGTAGCCTCCAGAATTGAAGCCTTGCCAATCTGCGAAAACTCCTTGCTTTCCACCATCGACTAACCCTTTGGGCATTGACTTCATCAAATGTTGATTTTGTCTTTATTCTTTCTTTAACTTTATAATTATAAAATTGATTTTATGCTTATTATAAAATTAAAAGAATAATTAAAAATTTGTAAAGTTAAAAATAAAAAATTATAGAATAAAAAAATGCAATAAATTTTATCAACATAATATTTCTTATAAAAAATAATTAAAATTTTATAAAATATATATAAAAAGTTATGAAAAAAACATTATTGAATATTTGATATTATATTGCCAATTAAATAAAAATATCATAATTACAAAATTAGGAATGTATTTTACTTAATAATAAATATAACATAAACAAATGATATATGACATGCAACTCAGATTCAAGACACTAGGGAATCCAAAGATTATGATAATGATAAACAAATTACTATTTGCCAATGATAAATAATTGCAAATGTATTTTAAAATGCTTTGAACTAAAAAAAGATTGTGACATAAAAAAAATGGCATTATTCCATCAAATGGTTAATGGTTAATTGTAACCCTAATTTCAGTAAATCTCTTCAGGAACCCTAATGGCATTTTTTCATTTGTTTCATCAATATTACATTAAATGGGCGTGGAGGGATCGTAGGGAAAAATGATCAGCGAGTGACAGGGGCACAGTGATCACTATTCTTGTAGGTTTATGTTTATTTTTTTATTATTCTTAAAGATTTAGTATTCAAGATTCTACATAAATTAGCAAGATTGAGGTTGATTCAAGATTCTTCATAAGTAAGGTATGACAATTTTGTTAAATTATGAGGCTGATTTCTTATGCATTAATTATTTTATTTTCTTCAACACTTTGATCTCAAGCTAATACACTTCTTATACAATAAATCATAATCGAATAGCAACAATTATGTAGATAAGTAAGAATGCACATCAACAAATACAGGCTCTCGCCGAGAAACCGGTAAGCATGGAGAAAAACCCTAGCAAACCATATTCCTTTATTGCCTTAATAATGTAATATCACTTACAAATATCCACCATGAATGTTTTTTTCTTAAAGTGCTTGCCAAAATGACTCTAAACTTACAAAGAACTAAAAATTCCTTGTTGAAATATTAACTGACATATTTATTGCTGATATACATAACACTGATATGTTAAGCTGGCATGTTGGCTCCTTTATCACTGACATGTGCCTCATTTCTTCACAATTCTTAACCTTCATATCAAAACTGCATTGAAGAGAGGTCTGACCTCTACTTATATAGGTTGAAGAGGTGAAGAGGAGAGACTCCAAATAGTAACATGCTTGCATATTTTAAACATAACTCAAATTCACTTTAGTTCAAACTTAGAACTAGATTTGAGGCTCAGATAATTTTAGGTTCTAAAATAGAACTAGACTTGATATTTTAGTTACAACTCAACGCTACACTTTAGTTTGGGGGAAGGACGCCTAGGGTTTGTATTTCTTCTTCCAAAATGATTTGTAAGTTCTTATTCTTGTGTTGATTAGTTTTGTTCTACTTTAAGAGGGTTATAAGTATTCTTTTCAAGTCTTTTATTGATCTTGTTGTTAAAGGATATTCCCTTAGGGGAACCTTCTTTAGGGACTTGGTTTTCATTGCTTGTATCGATTAGATGAGATACCACTAGCCTTATGTTCATACTATCATTCTAATCCATAAACATTGATAACCACTTCTTAGAGCGACATACTTCTTGACCCCATAATGCCTAAGTGGAGACAAGCATTTAATCTTCACTCCCAATAACCAACCACTAAAACCCTTTAAAATTCAATTTATTTTATTTTCATGCCATACAAAATGTAAAAAAAGAGAAAAGAGAACTATTAATTATTTATTTCATGGTCTAGAGAAAAACTAAAGGTTTACTTTTATTTTTAGACATTTTCATCCATGTGTTTATTCTGCATTCTTAATGTATAACCCCAAAAAGGAAAAGCCACTCCATAGGGGAAATTCTCATTGCTTAAGAATATGAGGGACTCCCTAAACCAAACATTCATAGTATAACAAATGGAGATATATATATTTGAAATAAAAATATTAATTTTAGAACATGGTGGGGTGCCTCAAGAGCAACCCCTTCCTAAGGTATAAGACAACTAACACATGTTTGGAAACTTGTTCAATAAACCAAATCATTGAATCATCAAGTGTGTGAGTCTCAATCGTGTGATAATGAGTTGGAGTGGAGCATTCAAGAAACAAACAAGCCAAATATCTTTAAGGTATCTACCCACTTGGTCCAAGGTCACCCACCAATGAGGAATATGATTGAAGGTTGCATTTTCCTCTATTCCATGCCCCTCGAATATAGGTGTTGAAATTTATAGGGAAGATCAATCAAAATGAAGGCTATGAGGAATGAAACTAGCAAGGGAAGAAAGAGGGACTCAATACCTCCGTTGTTTATGGAATAAATGAAAGGCTGACCAAAAAGTGATTAAAATAATTCCATGGGGAATGATGAATTAATGAGAAAGAGTATTTTCATGACATTGGCAAGGATGATTTTAGGTTGGAGCCACCATGGGCTAAATTAAGGGCCTCCAAATTTTGTTGGCCATTTTTGTATTATACTATTTTTAAACTTTTTCATTCGGCCCATAATTTTATTTTAAAAGAAAAACGTGATGTAGGTTTAGCCCCGCTTTTAGGGTGAGAGAAGAAAAACAAAATTTAGCCTGTGAAAATTGGAGCTTCAAGATTTCATTCACCCAATTCTAGGAAATATGGGAGTTTCCAATAGAAATTCGCCCTCCCATTTGATTTAAATCAAGATTTAAAGTTTAATTCGCCCCCAATTTCATAGTATGGGAATTTACCATCTTTAATCTTCTGTTCACCTGATTTCCAAAGAGGAAGGAGATTTATGGGAGCTATTTGTCCCTCCCATCCAATATAAATCATACACGATCTACCAATATGTTCATTGGGTTTAATTTGAATCTTTTTGATGAATTTTCTCATCTCCAAAGGTTCTTGGGTGCCGGGCGGGTCAACACGATTGAGCTTGCAGTTTTTTAGGTTTCTCCCGAGGAACGTCAAACAGTGTGTTTCTTCTATTGTTGCAACCTAGAATTGATTACGCAACAAGATCACCTTCATCGACTATCTTGAGGTAATTAATTTTTTATCCCTTTGTTGTTGCATTTGATGAAAATGGGAATTTTTTTTCAACACCACATCTTCCCATCATTTATTCAAATCCTCATATCACTTTGGAAATAAAGTCGTTTGTCATATATCAATAGTTAAATTTCATGGAGTATATGATGCTGAAGCTTCCAAATGTAGTTTATCGAGCATTGTATCTTAGCTACCGCTTAATTACATACATCTCCTCCATTATATGTTCATTGTTTCTATAATTCTTATAATAAACTAACATTTTAAGGGTTTTCTTTTTATGATTTTTCGTGGTATGTAAAACAAATGAGCAAATTTACAAAAAAAAAGAATGCCAAACTAACAAGTCACTTGGCACATATCAGCTGGTAAACTTCATGTAGAGTTCCGAGGATATAATGTAGCATGTCACTCGGCATATACACTGTGCTTATCGATGGTTTATGTAAGGAAGTGTGTTGAGGAGGCCAAGAAGTTTCCTTCTATGAAATTCCTGAAAAAAACATTTTTCCCCGGCCTGCTCAAGCCATAATTGGACTCTACCACTAAACTCTTGAATGGGACACCTAATAATAATGTGATAAAATGAGGACAAAAGAAAATTAGACGAATTTGTTGTAAAAGGTTGATTGAAAGAATATTGTGTACCTTTGAATATGCAAGTAATGAAACTCTCAACCTACCACAAAAACAAGAGAAGCACAAATATTACCCTATGAATTTTGAATACTTTCCAAGGTATGATATTGAAAGGGATGATGAGCATGGTGATGTTATGACCGTGGACCCATAGTGGATACAAAATTGGGGTCACTTTTGTATGACAATTTTTCTTAGTAAAAATAAGCATGATGAAAGACCAAATTCGTAGTAAGCCCGGTGGAAGGAACCTCAATTTATTCTTTGGATAAGATAATGTGAAAACACCCTTTGGCTGTTATTCTCGAAGTTACAAGGTTATTCGATATTTTCAAGATCGTAATAAATCCTCTCGATTTCCCTTCATGAGGTTGTATGGGTGTATCACCACATATTCTTTAAAAGTAATCAAAGATGCTTGATGCCTTCACTGCCGGACTTGATATCCATTCAGATAATGGAAGATAACATAAAACAGGTATGAGCATGTCTGGATGCCAGCCTTATAAGTTCTAGCCACTTAATCTACTTGAGTATTGTTTATACATTATGAATATACAGCTTTGGTCAAAGGGAAATGGTCTTGCTTAATTGGTAAACAATTTTGATATTTTGGAAAAGGTGTGATTTTAGTTTCTTTTTCCTTGATGCAGCAAAATAATGCCATTAGCTTAATTTTTGTGTTACATTTCAGAAATACGCTTTGGGTCTTCATCATCGTTCATATTATATGCTTGATATAGCTACAGAAAAACTGCTACAAGTAGAGCTTAATACAATATCATCGTCTTTTGCATGACTTGGTTGCCTTGTTAGTCAGCTTCACAGGTTAGTTAACTGGTGTGAGATGGACAAAGAAATGTTGATGTTCATGTCTAAATTGATGCCTATTCCTTCTTCACACATCTCTTTTTAGATCCAAAATTTAGGTTTACACCTAGATTCACAAGTATTTTCTTTTATTATGATTTCTCGTTTGTTGCATTCATCAGAGACATTTTTTTTGAAAATTGTAATAGTGGAAATATAAAGCACAAGTGATTCAGTTTATGATACATTACTATGGATCCGGTCGAACTTATTATCTAAACTATTGTGTAATTCCTAGCAAGCTCTAGCTCATATATACTAGGACTTAAATATAAAAATGAGGGTTGTGTTAACACACTGATTTACACCTTGTGCAAATCACTATTAAGTCCTCATTTTTTGACTAGGTTGCATCATTGAAATGCAAACCTCAGAATCATAGAAGCCATGAAGTTAAGATTTCACAACTTGAAAGCCTAGTACCAACCATGTAAAAAAAAAGTGGGAACAATCACAATTTGTATTCAGATCGATGTCCAGGACAATCATATAAAAAGCTGTTACAATATGTAAGATAGGTTGAGATTGACTTAGCTAGCACAAGGAATTTTTTTATATTACTACATCATGATTTATCATAATGTCAAGCTGGTACGTTCTTCTTGGATGAGAAATATTTGGACAAGCCTCTGTCAAAAAGAAGATTAATGGTTAAATATTACAGGCAATCATTTCACTTGTTTTGTGGTGTGAATCATGTGGCACGTGATGTGATTTAAAATGTTTGCTAAGAAACTATTAGCAGTTTCAAAGATGCATGGTATTTTGTTATCATAAAGGAGATGTTGTTTGACAAATTCTTGAATATTTCTGGAAAAACAACTTGTAAACATAGTCATGAGCTGCTTTACCCTCTTCAATGTAGTGATCTTCCAAAGCTGACCTTTGGAAGATCACCACATTGAAGATCCTCTGTAATAGCTTAAATGAGTGAACTGCCCCTATCATAGAGTTCTCTACAAACATAAGTTGCTCTTACATATATATATGAGATTGTGAAAGCTTATATGTCTTCTCCATGCAAAAGGTTATTCCCAGTATGATGCGCATGTCTTTTGTTTGCTTAGCTGTATTTTGGAGAAATGAGATTTGTTTTAGATCTCATGTGGGAGACCATGTTTCAGTTTCAATATGTGGTAACCTCCTATTAGAAATTTGAGAAAGCAGTGGGAAGTGATGGTCCAGAAGATGCAATGTTTTCTTTAGAACATTTCCTTGAAGACAGGGGGTGGAAATATTATGTTGGTGAAGGAGTTGGTGCATTTTATAGTCTGAAAGTGATCTAGGATTGAAGATGTGTTGGGAAGGAAGTGGCAATGTTGATAATTCAGGTTCAACTCAGTTTGCAGCATTTCTGTTTGTTGATTCAAACCTAAAAGAAAGCATCCCATCATGATTTTCTGAGCTATCCTAGCATCTCTTGAAAAGTTATTTGCTGTGTTGAGAGAGAATTATCTTGGCAACTTTCCTTTGTGGCTTTCTATAGTACAAACTTGTACCCTACCTGTAACAAATATTCAAATTTAAGATGACTGGTTGCATGAGATATAGAGGAAACATGGACCTTGATCTTCAATGAGGCTATAAAAGGAATCCAAGAAGCCGTAAAGTGTCCCTTTTGAAGAATAACATAGTGAAACTCGGTGCTTTTCTTAGAGATACAGCCCAAAGTCAACAAAGAATCTGGCAACACCTTAGGAAGACCTTTATTTCTTTGTATCTTCATGTGTCATGGACTCAACATTTTTGAATTTGGGGAATGTATGAATTGAAGCACTCCAATAAGTTTTAAATTGAGAACTTTGTTAGGTGCTTTCCTGGTATTTACAATTACCAGCGTTCCAATAAGTTTTAAATTGAGAACTTTGTTAGGTGCTTTCCTAGTATTTACAATTACCATTGAAGTTAATGCTTTCCTTCTTGCATTGTTTCAGCACTTTAGAAGACCTTTATTTTGTATCTTCATGTGCCATGGACTCAACATTTTGAATTTAGGGAATGTATGAAGTGCAGCACCCCAATAAGTTTTAAATTGAGCACTTTGCTAGGTGCTTTCCTAGTATTTACAATTACTGCTGAAGTTAATGCTTTCCTCTTCACATGGTTAGTGTTTTTTCTTTGCATGTATCATGTATTAGTGTTTTTTCTTCGCATGTTTCAGTTTCAATATGTGGTAACCTGCTATTAGAAATTTGAGAAAGCAATGGGCAGTGATGGTCCAGAAGATACAATTTTTTCTTTAGAACATGTCCTTTGGAAGACAGTGGAACTATGTTGGTGAAGGAGCTGGTGCATTTTATAGTTTGAAAAGTGATCTAGGATTGAAGATGCACTCGGAAGGAAGTGGCAATGTTGATAGTTTAGCTTCAACTCAGTTTGCAACATTTCTATTTGTTGATTCAAACCTAAAAGAAAGCATACCATCATGATTTACTGAGCTATCCTAACATCTCTTGAAAAGTTCTTTTCTGTGTTGAGAGAGAATTATCTTAGCGACTTTCCTTTGTGGCTTTCTATAGTACAACCTTGTAATCTACCGTGAATAAATTTGAATATTTAAGATGACTGTTTGCATGATATATAGAGGAAAACATGGGACCTTGATCTTCAATGAGGTTATAAAAGGAATCCAAGAAGCTATGTGTAAAGTGTCCCTTTTTTGAAGAATAACATATGAAACTAGGTGACTTTTCTTAGAGATAATGGTGCCCAAAGTCAACAATGAATTCAACACCTTAGAAGACCTTTATTTTGTATCTTCATGTGTCATGGACTCAAAGATTTGAATTTGGGAATGTATGAAGTGCACTACCTAACTTTCTGCACAACATATATTGAGACATACACTAAGCATTGAAGAATTGATACTTTCACCATGGTACTCACTATTAATAAAGTGCACAAATTTCATGATACTGCTTGTCACTTGGAAGCCACCGTTCATTCTCACAAGATGGACTCCTTTGGAAATGCTTCAAGATACCTCGACTGCTTTTCCAAGATTTCTCATAACTGCTCAAGTAATGCGGAACTCAGGCTTTTGAAACTGCGTTTTCCTTAATTCTTTTTGAAGCAATCGAAGAGTATGGCGGGGATCACTCTACCTGCCATTTGTCACCATTTCACAATATGGAATGTCCTAAAATACTTTATTGAATCACTATTTTTATGGTAAAAAACTGTCCAAGATAATTCACCAAATTCATATGTTCTAAATGATGATTAACTTGTGATCATTGTATGGTATTTTGAACAAGTATTCACTGTCCTCATTGTCATTGATACCAGCATCAAGCGTGGTAATTTCATGGTTTGGCATTGCATCCGAGCAACAACATATACTTCAATTGCTTTGCTGTCCTAAAACATAGTATGATCTCTTTGCTATTTTCTGCTGTTATAACTGGCCGTGAAAGTGAGTTTTCAGATTTATTTATGTGTGTGTGATAAGTCAATTCTGTGAGGGGATGAAACCTTATCAAGATATTTTATTAACTTTTCTTCTTGAATTGTCAAGAAGCCTGGGCCTTTAGAAAGTGAAATATATTGTACTCTTTTCCATTGTCGCTAATACTTTATTTCATACCTCTAAGGCTGAAAATCACAGGCTAACATCCGGAAACCTTTAGTCAAAGAGGTGAAATTCTGTTTTGCACTGGGTAAATCTTGAGAAAACAATTTAGCATTGGAAATTTCTTCATCATTAGGCACTCCCATAACTTTTCACTTTGCATTAAAATCTTGAGAAAACAATTTTGCATTGGAAATTTCTACATCATTAGACACTCCCATAACTTTGCACTTTGTATTTTATTACTCTTGTTGCCCCCTTTTTCTCTATGAATAAACATTCATAAATATAGTTTTCTCCCTCTATGGTAGAAAAACATAAAGCAGAAGACAATCTTGTTTCTGAGATTATAAAAATAAAGATTCTTTTATATAATCCTCTGCCAAAAAAATAACCGTTGAGGGAAACATAGTGGTCTCCTAGCAAGGGGAAAACAAAAGATTGCTTGTTGCCTTGTACACAATATGAGCCCCTGCTAGTATTGTTTCTTTTACATTTTACATTATTATATTATCATAAGGCTGTAACTCGTATCAAGTTTATGGTTATATGATTTTTGTCTATGAAAATTCCAGGGTAAACTTTTTTCTACAGATGTAAATTCCTCACATTCTATCTAACTGTAGTTAAATGCCATTGATTCATTTAGTAGCCATCTTTTCTAGATAGCCATTTTCTTTTTGCTTTCTCTTGTTTGTGTGAGTGTATTTGGAGCCATTGACAATAAATTTTCAAGGTCCTTAGTTATGAAAGAACATGGCTTCACGGAATGGTTGTAACTTCATGTTTGTGTCTGCCTTGTACAGATATGCACTTTGCTGGGAATCACAAAATTTGATTGCAGTTAGCACAGCAATACAGGACTCACTAACATCAAGTAAATTATCAGCCCTTTGCTAAAGATCAGGACTGGCTAAATATGAAATGCACAGACTTATTACAAGTATTGATATAATTTTCCAGGTTGCTATATTTTTCCAGGTTTGGTAGTAACATACTTATAATTTCAATTACAGGTATCACAACGGAATTAATGAAGCAAGGGGCAATGTTAACAGTACTAAGCACACTTGTGGCTGCGTTGGCTTGGCCTTCTGCATTGCTTTCTGCAACAAGTTTTATAGATAGCAAATGGGCAATAGCTGTGGACAGGTTTGTATATTCCCGATTACATCCCTCATCTCCCAAGCCATGCTAGAACATGGGCACCTAATGTGTGTGGGGTGTGCATGCCAGGTCCAAGTCTTACCCAATCAATCAAAATTAAAGCCTTCACATCTATTAAGCTACGTATGAATAATAAGAAGTTTCTGTTAGGAGGAACAGAAATTTGAAGTTTCTTGTTAAAGTCAATTTCACACATAAGTAAACATTTATACATTTTTCTTACATTTTGGATGAACTGTTAACCAATTTTCGGATCTTTGCACAATAATTAAAAAGATATTATACCTTTGTAATGTTTCAGATCAGACAAAGCAGGAGTACTTCTTGCTCAAGTCTTGTTGAAGGGGGTGCAGGGAAACAGGTCTTCAACAGTCAACACGCTAGTTTCATGGGCATTGGGAGTCCTTACTTTGCAAACATTGTTGTTGATTCTGCATTGGATAATTGTTGGTCTGTTTGACATGCAACAGGCCTGTGACCTTGATTGGATTTTCATTGGGAGCACGCGTCATATTCAGATGTTTGGAGGAGTTGTCCAAAAAGGAGGAAAGTGGTAGGTCACATGATAGTAGATATAGATTGTGGGTACAGGCTAACATCTGCAATTCCATGCCCCAATTTGCTACAATAATATGATAATGAAGTTTCTTGATTTAACGTTTTTTTACAGCTAGCATTGTGGAAAGGGTTGTTTTCCTTGGAGCTCCAATTTCCCTTGAAACTGAAAGATGGAAAACTGCTCGGAAGGTCTCTCTCTCTTTCTCTCAGTAGCTTCCTCAGATTTCCTTGTATTTGTTATCTAGGAGGCATTGGGGCATAAATGATGGATATGGCACATTAAATGAACTAACACCATTTGCATACCATTTTGAAATGCTTTGTACTTTAATCTATATGGGATGATTACTTATTTATATATTTCATTGGGGACATTTATTTACTACAATGTTGACATTTTTGACATGTATGTGCAGTTGCACAAAAGTCTCAATGATCATGTGTGGCTGTTGTGGACATTAATATAACTTCTTTTGCTCTTACTCTTTGTCAGTATCATGCATGAATATCTCCTGAGGATGGACTAGGCTAGTGTAGTCCAAAACGTTGAGAGTTTGCATAAAGGGGTTCCATAAACTAATCAAAATATCATGCTGTGTAAGTGGAGTCACTCCATGGGCATTGAGAATTCATTTCTGCTGGCCACTACATCAGCCTTGTTTTGTCTTCTGTTGCTAGTTAAAAAGAGTAGGATTAGAGTGTTGCTATGGCAAGGCTCTATCTTACTTCAGCAAATCAAAAATGCTCTTGGCTTATCTTAGTAGGGACATGAAACAAGGACACCAACATGTGCTTGTCCCCGAGGGTTTAATCCAGCAAATTATAACAACAAAATGCAAGTAAACAAATACCATAACCATTCAATGAAGAAGTGTTTTCCAGAAATTCACTTACATTTATCAAGCATTCATATAGCCATACCCTAGTTGTAAACCTTCCACCAAGAAAATTCCAAAATAGCCAAGAAATAGACTCCTTCAACAAGTGCGCATCAATTTTCAGCCAAAAACCCTAGAGTAGGGCTCAAATTTCAGACCTCACTATGTGTGAGTGAAAGATGATGAAAATATGAGAGTTAAAACCCTCAATATATACCATACCAATGACCTTAATTAAATTTTAGGTCATCAAAAGGCCAACAAGGCCAAAATCCACAATAATATTGTTTTACATTAAAATGTCATAATGAAACCCTAATCAAGCAAATAATGAGGACGTCATGCCCCTTTAGGGTGACGTTAGCCCTTTCTAGGGAAAAAGTGGCCTCCTGGAGCAAAACGTTAGCCCTCCTTGGGCTTCTGGAGATGCCACACGTGCCAATCATGCCACAACTACCTCCCAAGCTCTCATATCGTTGGATGATGTCATAGGAGGTCATAGGTGACGTCATGGCCCTTCCAAGGCCAACGTCTCAGTGGAGAGCGCACAACCCCTCTGGGTAAGGCTCTGTCGAGCTGCCTCTGGTGGAACGTCCTGCTCTTCTCCGATTCAAAGCCTCTGATCAGTGTATGCCCCTTGCTGGGGTCTCAACATCCATCTGATGGGCTTCTAGCCCCATGGAGGTCTGAAATAATCATCTCCCCATGTGTACCTATCCAATATGGTACCTGTCCATCGGGTATGATCCTGCACATCAACAAATACGCCCTCCATGGGCTCATAAGTCACAGGGATCATAGCAATGTCAATCACATCCAATCATCAATTTTATTAAACATATGCATAAAACCCCTTTTTCCCAGTCAAGTACTCAAAGACATTATACAAATCTGCAAGGCCAGTTTGGAGGAAGTGACAGGGCGTCCTATTGGGCTAGTGTCCACTGGAAAAGGGATGTTTCTGGAAGAGATCAAATCTAAGTCATGTAAATGGGCGAGGTGGATAAGGGATGTCCTGACAAGGGGTGCAGTGATAGCAGGGAAATGCAAGGCTTACCTGTGGGTGCCTTTGTAGAAGGCGAGCTGCACCTGTCCTGGATAAAAATGTTTCCAAGCCCATTCATGCCATTTTATTCTTATTTCTTTATTGCTTTTTCTTTCAAGAGGCTAATTAGGGGACACTGCCCTGGCGTGGTGACTAATGGTGGCAATGTTACCCATAAGTACTTTCACGGAAATGAGAAGGTTCGCTCGTGAGGAGACCCCCTTTCTCCTGGCCATGCAACCAAGAGCCACTACCCTAGCGTGGTAACCAGCTGCTAGTAGTGTCATACCGTTAGGTACCCATGGACCTAATAGGTTGGCTCGTGATGAGACCTCCTATCCTTGGATTAGGTCTTGTTTTATTATTTTTACGGGTACCTCATGTTTCTTGCTGAGAATCTTTTTACTGCTTTCTCGGGGATCCCTGGGCGAAGCATCTCGAGGTTTTATTTTAGGCTTTTATCTCTTGCCAGCTTACTTTTACCTT
>SNQJ01S0112927.1:0-17524 GCA_010110895.2 Picea sitchensis
TAAATTGGGGAATTAAGCGACAACTAGGAGAAAATATAGGAACTAATTGTGGAGGCGAGGAAAGATTCAAAATTATTTAAATTAAAAGAAATTAAAATATGTGCAACTTGAGGGAAGTGTGACATGCATTGAGAGTGAATCATCTCTAAATTACTTATTAAAAATTATTTAATTATGCATGAATTGACAAGTCTCAAGACAAATTGCCATAGAAAAAGAAGGAAGAGGAAGGAGGAAAACACCCTAATGTTGGATGATTTAATTGTTGTCAATTTTTTTCATGTGATTAGTTTTCTTGTGTGAGTTGGGATAAAAGTTTGAACAAGAGGTGGAATCCTCTCCTTGCGAGGGAAAACTTGAGCTATTAGATCTGAAATTTTGTGTGTGACCCATTTGCGGCTCAGGGGGCTAAGGGTGAAGAAGAGTACCCCTAGCATTGGAGGGGATGTACCAGTGAAGTCCATTGATTAGAAAGCGAGGAGGAACATTGCGCAAGGCCACACCGAGGTAACTACAAAAAAAATTATACTCTTCCGGTTACAGTGTTTTAAACTATTCTAGATATTTTTATAATTTATGAAATGTTGATTTAATAAACTGATTTTTCATGGAACAGATTGATTTAATTCCAGACGTTATTCCTGTAAATTTAAATATATTGTTTTTAAACTGTGCATGGATTAAATGGATGAAACAAGGTATTCTCCATGTAATATATACATATTGTTTGAAATATGCGTGGATAAATATTGATTCGAAATATTTTTTGTGTAGTATATATATACCGTCTTGAATTATGCATGGGTCAATGGTTGAATAGAGACACTTTTCAGGAATTTAAAAATAATGTTTTTTAAAAAGTTTATGTAATTTATATATAGTGTTAATAAAATATGCAATAAACACATGATTAATTTGAGGCGGCCTTACTACAATTTATATAAACTGTGTATTAAATGAGCAAGGACCGAATGATTGTGAAGACATCATACTCCTGTAAATACAATTATATAGTTTACCGATGATAATAATACTACGATCAAAATTCCTCCTTGAAGAATGTTGAAAAATATATATATATATATATATATATATATATATATATATATATACGGGTTTGCTATATCCTTAAACATTGCACTTGCATGTTGTTCTATTCACATCTCCACTGTTGTTGCGGTTCCAGTAAATCAGGGGCTTCTATGCCTCTTGAGTTGCGTATGATTGTTTTTATTTTGTTAGTTGTGGATGCGTTTTGGGATTTTGTGCCTCTTATGAAAACTCTGCCACCTGTCAGACTGCATGTTGATTGAGTTTTGTGGCATATTTTATTTGCATTCTTCCGTTGTTTTGAAATCAATAATTTCTTTTCATCTTCTTTTGTTTTGGATGGGCATCATCATGCCTCTTTCTGTTGGCCTCAAGCATTTGTCTTGAAGCGTTGTTTCCCTAAATTTTTTACATCGAATGATGAATACATTTCATGCATCGTTTGGTTTGCTTGTCTTGGTTTCACTTGAATAAAGGTGTTGCATGCCACTCGAGACTGCGAATTTGGTGATGGAGGCTAATTAAAGCAACTGATTGTGATTCATTATCTTCAACACTTAAAAAACACAAAAAATATTGTTAACCTGAGCAATGAAGGGTTATTCCCAGTGTTGATTGCAGTAATAATAGAACACATTGCATCCTCATAATAAAAAATACTCTTGAAGTATACTCATCAGGTCATGGTACCTACCCATCATTGATTTGTTGACTGTTTCTACACTTGGAAATATTTAAGTGAGAAAATTGGTGCACTGTAGAGTTTGTTAGTAAGGAGGAAAAAATGAAGCATAGTGTTAGATGAAATGATAGTTGGAAATAAAAATCCGTATCATATTCACATGCGATCACTTGAAGGCCACATGGAAATTTAAGTTGATTCCTTAGCTGTTAGACGTTTGAACAATGAGTAAACTTGGTTGTGAACCCACTAGGGCGCTCAGACTCAGGACACTTGTGAAATCCTATGTATTTTTGGTGTTTGTAAATGGAGTTGATTCGTAGTTAAGTCCGATTAGTTTTGGATTAAGTATATCTTATTATTGTGCACAAACCTTGTAATTCACGGGCTCTCCCTTGACACCTATGTTAATGTTATTGTCTAACGACTTGGCATAATATGGAACCTTGGTACTCGTGATGACCATGGACAATTTCTTAGTTATGTTCTTGGTCATTCGATTCGATGAGTTATAGTTCTTTTTTTTAGAACTTCAATTTAATCCTCAACTTATTCTTAATCAAGTTGAAGCTATTAGCATGTTAAGGCTCTCTTTCTTTAGAGCGAGAGTTTTAGTAATTCATAATATAATAATTACAATATATAACAATATGTGTATTATCAAGTAAATTACGAAATGAAATTTAACATAAGTAATTTGAGTAATTCACTTTCACAATAATTTGAACGACTTAAAATTTAAATGGAATTATCCACAACTTACGCTTTTCACCTAAATAAAGTTAGGGTTCTTTTGCACTATCTTATTTAAGGAAGGTTGCTGCTCATTTTTAAACCATATAGTGTACTTAGCTAGTTGAAATTAATCTTTGGTAACGTAATTATAAATTATGAATAATGGGTTTTAAGTATGGCCTCAAGGATATCATGGATTTTAAAATTTAATTATTTTAATCGTCACGTCTTGCAAGAATAATTTTAAGAAAAATAATAAGAAGGCCAATTTTTAGAATTATGAGTTGGTGGAAAATGATTTCCCTTGAATTGTTTAAGGATTTCTAATTTAATGATAATTTTGGGTGTAGAATTTGGATCAATAGATTTATAATCAATTTATTAGGAGTATTTATGATAGAATTACATTTAATTGTTTAGTGGATTAATTGTATACATTCTTAATTATTGTAATAGTGATGAAATTGATTGATTGTCATGAATTTATGAGATTGGAAGAGTATACTACTTGTGTTTCAATAATCGTTGGATGGGTAGGTGATGTAATTTGTCCTTATACTCCATGTGATTCATGTTAAGGATTTCCATATTGTTTGTTAGTTGAGTATATTTTACAATTGCATTAACTTGTATGTGCTGCATTATTTTAACAATGACTATTAGTTTTTAACTAAAACAAAAAATTACCCTATTATTATCATAAATGAGATTTATTTATAAAATGCTTACTCGATGTTAATATTATTATTTTTGTGTTTGTTTGCTTATTGACGTTCAGTTACAGGAGGGTCGTTACATAACTACTACCATTCGAGCAAGATTGTTTCATTATGCATTTTACAGTTTTGAATAGATTTCTTATTGAATAGAAGTTAAGTTTCATTGTATCTCTGTGTTAATTCTATATATATATGTTCCATTTCACTCTTCTCATAAATCCAGATCAGTTATACCCTTCTAATAGATTCAACCATTGCTCCAAAGCATTTGCATCTAACTAGCCTTCAAGTAAAGGGATATCTAATTTATCTTGTACCTTGAAGGGCGTAACACCTCTGAAATGACTGCTTTTTGAATATGCCTCCCCTACTGTCGATAATCATTGTAGGATTTGGGAAAATTTGTCCATCATATCATTTCTATATTACATGAGGGATTCCTTGAGAAACATTTTTAAATGATCTACTGCTCCGTCATCTCTCTTTTCTTCTGCCATGGGAGGTTGCTTGGCCCGGTGAGAGAAGTCGTCCCCAAGTGAAACTCGCTCGAGACCCAACACTCTATACCCTGACCTCGTCGAAGAAATGCAACGAGACATAAAAAGGAGTAGACTAATCTAATATGGCTGATATATATTATATTGAGAATGAAATGAGAAACAAACAAAACTATAGCAGAGAACATAAAAATACAGTGAAACCCAACTTCTATTAATGAATAAAATAGAAGAATACTATAGAACACAAACTGGCTAGAATGGTGGTATCTTATCTCTGAAGAGAAAGAAATTTTGGCTACATTAATCCAGTGTAATGTATTCAAGATTGATTTTTGTAGGGGACAATTGCTCATCCACCTCCAAGGTGTCCAACATAGGTGGGAAATATGGTCAAAGCAACTCCACATTAAATATTGGGTGCATTGTCACCCACATCCATAGTGATGGTGTAAGGCCCATATCACAGTGGTGTAACATTCCCATGGGGGTCTTTGAGGCACTCTTTCTGCAAATGAAACTACACCTTTTCACAAACCTAAAACTTAAGAGGAACCCAACACTATTCATGTCGTTGCTTTGCGGTTGCAATGGTTGCACTAGGTTCCACATTGATGATCTACTCTTCCTTATCCTACTCTAAATTAGAGTCTGAGTTTGGGTTTGACTCATTTTCTTTAATATCAACCAACAATGACTGTTTTGAGTGGCATTGATTGGTGTTGTGCTAGGGTATTTTGTGGAACTCACACCATTTTCAAGTATCCTTCTTCATCTTCTTGTTACCCTTATTTGTTTATGTCTTGGGATCTCCTTCTTGAGGTTGTCCTACCTTTATTTTTCCTTTGTTCTGTGAGTTAGGGACACCTTTTCCATACTTCTATTATTTCATATTTGTAGAACTAAACTACCACTTATTCCATTGGTTAAATTTTTTCTTTATTTTGATGTCGTATCGATAAGTGGATCCCAATGAGGAGATGTACAAGAAATCCATGTCTTTTTGGATGTACATGTGTAGGCCACTATGTTACTTCAGAAATAGGTGTTGCTTGGAATTTCTAATACCCAACTTGGAGCGTAAGGTATGGAATATGTTAGTGTACTTTGGTACTATTGGGTCTCTTTACTGATACATAGTCGTCCATCGCATGTATTGGTCGTCATAGTTTCCGACAGAGTAGAACTACTCCTTGAGGGAATCAACAAAGGTCGCCATAGTGGGTCTTATCTTGAATTCCATAGACTTGTCTTCTTTATGTCTCTCCAAATAACATTATTTCCAATCTTTGACATGGGGGAGGGATTTAAGGAGAGAGAAGGTGATCTTTTTAGTGTTGGAAATTTTTTAAATAGATTAATACCCTTCTAATATATTAATCCATTTCTCCAAAGAATATACATCTAAATGGACTTAAAATAAGGGTATATCAAAGTTAACTTGTACGTTGAAGGGTGTTGCAACTTCGAAATGGTTTCTTGTTGAAGGTGCCTCACCTACCATTAGCAGTCGTCGAAGGATCTAGGGAAGTTGTCCATCATCTCATTCCAATGTCACACAAGGATTTCATTGAGAAACAATTTGAAAGGGCCTCTTGCTCCATCATCTCTCTTTTATTTCACCATGGAAGGCTACTTGGGCCAATGAGAGAGGTCATCCCCAAGTGAAATTATCTCAATACCCAACTCTCTATACCCTAACCTTGCCAGGCACATGCGTCGAGAAATAACAAGGAGCAGATTGATTTGATACCATTGATCCAGATTATATTGAGAATGAAATTAGACACAAACAAAACTATAGAAAATAACAGAAAAATATAGTGAAACTCAACTTTTATTAATGAATAAAATAACACAATGTTGTAGAACACAAACTGGATAGAATGGTGGTAGCTTATCTTTGAAGAGAAATAGATGTTGGCTATGCTCATTCGCAAAAAGATAATATAATGTGATGCAAGAATGGCCTTTTAATATAAAGTAAGAACCCTAAGATTCCAAAACCCTAACTCTATGATGTGAAGCACCAAAAGGTTTGAGGACCTCGAGGTGGTTAGTTAATGCGTCAACTTCTCAGGGCACAAATTTTGCATAAAATCTCTGTTTGGGGTGTTTAGTAGCTTGTTGGAAAGATCTAATCGAGAAGCACAATTTTTGGCAGGTAATGGAAATGCCATGGCAACCCTAGGCCCCTAGAATGGCCAAAAATCATTTCTTAGGGCTCAAAACAACACCAGAAGTTTAGGACCCGAAAACCATGATCCAAAAAATCCCTAGATGCTGATAATCTTAAATATACATAATCATCTACTTGATCTTCGAAATAAAATGCTTGCTTGATGGTTTTGCATATTACATGTGAAATACTTATCTATCCAATTCCACTTTAATGATAAATGACTTACAAATAATTGAACTTGAAATGAACAACAATAATATAATCACATACACAAGTTGGAAAAATTGGAGTTCACCCAATTTGGGCTGCCTCTCCAGGTCCACTTCCAATAGAGACTTCTTTTATTAATGCTCAAATGCTTGTGTTTTACAATGACCTTTTTATATGTTTCTCAAATGCATAAACTAATTGTACCGTTGAGTTCCTCGTGAAAAATCATGCAAATTTGATATAAATACCTGAAATTCCATCAAGGTGACCCCAACAAGCTTTACAGTGTAGTCTTGTACCCTTCGTACTCTTCGTTATAGTCCAAAAATGACACATCTATGCATCCAAGACATTGGCCCATCCATTTGCATCCTTTGCCAAGCATACTGCTGAGGTTTCTTTCTAAAAAACAACTTTTTGGATAATGCACGTGTCTTGTTGCACTATTAGCTTGCGTACACACATGATGCATGCTAGTATGCTTGCGTGCATAGGCCCGCTGCATGCTAGTTGGCCCAAAAAGTGAAAAAAATGCAAAAATATAAAATTGTACGTATTTCGACAGAGTTTACGAGCTATGGAGGGTTTCCTAACTATTTGACCTCATGTAGCCCTTCCCCAAACCAAATAACCATCTTTTTCTCATATAAAAAGAGGTCTAGGGGAGTCATTTACATATATGAACAAGAGAACAAGAAAACTCTGCCAAAATCATTTCCCTCTCATTTCCCGAGTTTATATCTAGCTTTGAGTTTTATCCTCAACTTTCCCTTCCAACCATTCTCCCCATACAACCCTTCCTTCTTCCCACGTTGGCAAGTTGGTTGTGAGATTTCTATGTGGGATTGATGCACTTGGAATTATGACAGAGGAGCCCGGACTTGGTTCGTAGAGAAGTCTCCACAAGAAAAGGTTATAACCTTTCATCTTGTATATGAATAAAAGAGTTTATATTTGTCCCAAAACTTTATGTGTACATGTTCTTATGTATTTGATCATTTACATCTATATTTAGGCTTTTAAGTGATTACTAGAGATTGTATATGTTGTTGTGTTGTACTCTTAATCTATTGCAGGTCAACTTTGGGAGGAGATATGTGATCTAAGAGGCAACATCAATCGGAGGAGGACTACATCAACCAAAAGGATTGAAGGTGCTCTTCCTAATATTCTCTTCCATCTCTCTTATCACTTAGTCTAGATTTTTTTGGGGTATATTAGAGATAAGTCAGTCTTTTAAGGGAGTTATTTCTCTGCCCATAGTAGAATTGGAGACTCTACTGGGGTGTCTCTCTAGGGTCTTAGTGGGAGATCTTGGTTTGATTTTATTTTTAGTTTATTTCTGAGTTTTCTAAGTGTTTTAAGTCAGGTTGGGTCTCTGGTCACCTTCAAGGTTCCTGCCAGTTTCCCTTTCCCAAGTTGTATGTCCAAACTTTTTATTTTTTGAAAATTTACAGAGGTGTATGTGCTATGTTCTATGTATATCACACGTACAAATTCCTTCTACATTATACACAACCCGCATACATACACAGGATGTCCGTGCAAAACAGACGTCTATGTGTTCTGGAAGAGTTTTTTCAAAGGATTTTTCTTTCCTGTTATGAATCTCTTTGATTCTCAAGTCTTCCTGATTTTCTTTAGGGTCTCTATTGAATGTATTTGGATAGGTTCATGGCTCAGATTATCTTGCAATTCACAAATGATATTTTTGTTTCTTTATCTCTTTTGTTTGTTTTCAAGGTTAAGGGTGAACTTGTGAGCTTCAGGTCCTCCCGTGGATTCCAGTGAATCTTTGCTTCCAAGCAGTGGCTTAGGGTTTGTGTTAGTCTTTGGTTTGTCTTCTCTTTCCCTTGATTATTCTTTGAAAAATGAAAACACATCATTTTCTTGTTATTTTCATTTCTAAGAATATAAAAATCGAAAAAAATTGTTGTTGTTCATTAAGTACATTTGCATTTTACTATGCATGTTTGTTTGGTGTTTGTAGCATAGGTTATTTATACAAAAGAAAAGAGTTTTGATTCCAAAGTTCCTTCTAGGCTTCTTCCTTGAAAGTTTTAGTCATTTTCATTTCATTTTGAAATGAAAAATCTTCTAGGAAAAATTGTATTTTAGAATATTGGTCTATATTTTGAAAATTTTGCACCTTGAAAGTTAAAAAGCCATTTTTTTTAGTTGTAGAACGTAGTTTTGTTTCTACACAATGTTCTAAAATATTATTTAACTATTCTCTTTCGTCTCTCAATAACACCATGAGTTTCACTTCCATACCTTTTGAGTAAATTAAGACATTTAAAATCAACGATTAATACTAAAATCAACTAGACTTTTCTGTTTATAGGGTACACCAAGTAGTCTAGGCTTTAGGATCTTGAAATAGGAGTGGAGAGGAAAATCTTCAAGGCCACCTAAATAAACTTAAGAGGCTATGATAGGGAGTGTAAAATTTTAGTTTCATAACAGTTAGATAGGACCCCCCTTTAACACAGGGGCTAAACACGAGGTCACATGAGGAAAGGTAGAGGAGATAATCCCTCCAAAGTTGGACTAAACGTAGTGGGGATCGTGTATTGAGGGTCATTCTTGGGATCTTTTCTGATTGAATTTGAATACAAAGATTCATGGAACTTGAATCTATTTGGGATCCTCAGTTGTGTTCCGAACCATTTTTCTTCTGTACCCTTGAAAGGCTTTAGACTTTTCTATCCTGCTCATTACGATCAACCCGACTTTTGACTGTACCCTCTTGGTAACTAACTGTGAACTGACAACTTAGTTTCCTTTTTGCAGGGACTTACATGGATGATTGTAGGGGTATACCATGGTACCTAGGGAAGGCGTCGAATCAAACTTTGTAGAGTATACCCGTAGGGTGTTTCCGTGTTTGAGTTACACTTGCACCTGTAAGTTTCTCTAATGTTGATTGGTGTAATTGTTCTTCTTGCCAGTCTGTTGATTGCTCGATTTTCCTTTAGGGACATTTTAGTGTATGCTCTACATTTCACGCTAGCTTAACCTTAGAGTGTCAGTTGATCATTTCACAAGGTGGAATTTCAACAACTCCTCCTTTCATGTAGGCTTTAGGGCTTGCCACCAGTTAATTTGAAGCCACCTCTGCCACCATTGAGGTGAATGCTGTATCAAGAGGGTTAATTTTAAGTGACCAGTCCACTGAAAATTGTTCCTGAGCCTCCTCCTAGAGAAGATATACTTGCACCAAAGGAGTCCACTATTTTTGACCTCAAAGATGAAGGTTTTAGGCCCAAAAACCCTCTTATCACTGATTTATCAACACCACTCCTTATTCAGGTAGTCCCTCATGAGGTGACTTCACATGAGCATAGGTTTTTTAGAATATCGGCAATGGAAGCAACTAATTCTACCTCTTTTGGGAGTCCTCATACTCCCATCCCAACTTCTGTGGGAGGGGGTTTTGTGCCTCCTCCCCCACCTCCACTTATAAGGATTATGGCTAACCAGACACCTACAACTTTTGGCTGTGGCACAGTCCCCTTAATGAATATGACCATTGTTCCTTCTATACAAAACACGTATGGTGCTCCCTTTTCATACAAGATGCTGGGTTTCGACTCTATATCGACTTTAACTTACTATACTCTATAGACTGTTGGTTTGGGGGAAGGGAGTTCTAGCGCTCCCTTGCAAGGATCCTTCACGGGCACCACTTCTCCATTTAATGCTATCCCTTACGGTGGGGGTCATATCCCTCCTCCATCCCCTTCACTTGGAGGTGCTTTCCATCAATCGTTTGGGCTTGATACCAATTCTAGCTTGTTTAGTGGAGGGAGTCATGGGCCTCGGTTCTATATGACTCTAGTAGGGTCTATGCCTTTTTCTTTGTTTGGTGCTTTCGGAAAAAAAACACTTTCTCATCATCCATGTTCTCTTTAGGGGGAAAGCCCGTCTTTAGTGAACCCAACCCTATGCAGGGATTCATTCCTTCACATGGAGTGACAGCATGAGATTTCTCCTCTCAAGGTCTTGAAAATCCCTGGTAGGGATCTTTTCCTTTGCAAGGGATGTCGATCGGGGGAAAACCCTCCCACACTGAGTGGAACCCCGAGCAGGTTTCAATACCTATGCCAATAGGATCGGTTGGGGGCATCCCCAAACAAGGTCCTATTCCAGGAGGATCAGTTGGGGGAATCCCCAACCAAGGTCCCTACCCAAGGTATGTCATCTAATTATGTGAATCCATCGATGATGTAGAATCAAGTGCAAAATCCTTTTACTGGCAAAGGAAACCATGATTTCTACCAAAACCTTGGTCAACAAGAAAAAATTTCCTGGCAACTTGGTGCCAGTCAAAACCCAAGTTCCTCTTTTCCTTTGAATCCACCACAACCTAGGTTACCTTTCTTGGAAACTCTTCATTTTCCAGATTTTTCAAGGTTGTTCAATGATCCAATTTGTCATGATCCACATTGGCTCCCCATGCCAACTAAGTTTTCCTCAGAAATACCTAAATTTGAAGGCAAGCCTGGTGAATATTCATGTGATGATGTCACATTGTTTCATTTATGTTTCTCCTCCAAATTGTTGAAGGATGACTCTATTCAGTTTCATTTATTTCGATGCACTCTCATAGGGGGTGCTAAGAAATGGTATATCGATCTCGATAGCTCGAAGTATTCTTACTTTAATGACCTAGAAATGGTTTTCTTAAACTATTTCCAGTGACTGGTGAGATACGATGCCGACATCGATTTTCTGGCCAACTTCGAACAAACGAAATTTGTCCATATCTTTGATCACATATGAGGATGGCATTGCCGAAATAAATTTATCAAAGTAAAGGTCCCTCCCATATTTTTTCTTGAGTGGTTCCTAAAGTTCTTGGTGCCTTGTGTCTCCAAAGACGTTGCGACTTCTAGAGTATTTTCCAAAGAAGAGGATATTATGATATACCAACAACTGGAATTAATTTACTCTCAATCCGGTATGCTATACGAGAGTCTCCCAGATGCACTATGATCGAATTTTGACAAGAAAAAAAAATTATGGGCCTCATGCCGATGGTATAGTAGGCTTAAAACAAAGTAGTCTCACAGATTAGTTGACTAACTAGTTGCAATTTTTATCGATTTAACAGACTGTGGGAAAACCAACTCCTGTTTCAGTTGCCCCCGTAACCCAAATGTCAGACATACACAACGTGCAGTGAATGAATCCCAAGGGTAACCAACAACCCGAGGGAAAGAGAAAATCCAAAGGCAAGAAGGGTAAGGGGGATAAAAAGGATGTGAATAATGCTGGTGAGGGTAAAAATGAAAAGAAGAAGGTGAAGTTTCTATGTAAGATTTGCATGGATGATCACTTGACTCACCAATTCCATCATCTTGAGGAAGCCTAAAAGATCTTGGCACAACAATAGTCTGTTGTGTTAACTAACCCTTTCCCACAAGGGAAAAATATTGCTCAAGATTCCTCATCCACGAATGCGCCCCAGGGAAATCAGGGAGCCCCCATGCTTAATGCTAATAATGAAGTTGCAAACATATACATGATGAGATCATATGCTCATATGTAGACTAGGGCTCATAATTATGGAATTCTAGAATATGCTGATAAGGGTAAAGAAGCTTCCAACCCACCTCCTCCTCTTCATATTGAGAGGACTGTGGGAGAAACCATGACTCACATCCCTAAGGGTGTGTTTAAGAAAGATTCTCACAACGCAAACATAGGGGATACTCAGAACTACTTCATCATGGAGGATCTAGCACAAACTCCTTGTGCGATGTCTGCTCTTGAAGTTCTCCAGAGTTTCCCCTCATAGAGAAAAGCATTGTTGTATGCCTTGGGTGTTGCCAAGACTGCTAACTAGGGATTGATTGTTTTTAACCCTACCAATTATAAACCTCGTCTGCACCACGTCACTTTTCAGATAGTAGTGGTTTATGCCATGAAATCATTGACACAAAACATTTTCCATACGATGGTAGACGAAGTTGCCTCAACTTGTGTGATGTCTTTGGCATGTTGGAAGGTCATCGACCAATCTAAGTTGTCTTCGTCACCAATGTTGTTAACAACGTTTGACGGTTATTATTTTAGACCACATGGAATAATCCCCTCCTTGCTCATGCAGTTGGAGGGAAACAACATGTGCGTCTAGGTAGAAGTAGTTGATGCACCTCTTGACTACAATCTTTTGTTAGGACGAAGTTCGACCTATGCTATGACAGTGCTTGTATCCACTGTTTTTTGGGTCTTATGTTTTCCTCATGAAGTTCATATCATAACCATTGATGAATTATCCTTATCTCATCCCAAACCTTCATCGGGGGCATCTGTGGTCTCGATGATTGACAACCCGCAACCAAGTACCTTCAACTTAGGTGCCAGATTATTTCCATCTCTAATGGGGAATTTTGATTATCTGCCACCTTCTAATGATGTCAAGTTTATTTCGACTGTCCCTGATCAACTGAAGGCTACAATCTTTCAAGTATCTTCTTTTTGAACGAGTTATTTTAATGAAATGTGGAATTTACCACCCCCATTGGCTTCGATGGAAGGGGTAGGGAATCCTGGAATGGCTATGCCCCTATCCCCTATTGAGGTTGTGTACAACATTGTCCAACAAACCTTGACCAACCCTGATTTGTCTCCCCCATAGAAGTTAGATCCCGTTCTTGAGCCTATTTGGGCTCAAGACTCTCTTACTACTCACAATCCTTTGGACTTGGTATTTCCCTCCGACAAGGCCATTTTGGAGGAAATGAATGGGTGAGATAGACCTTGGGAAGATATTCATCATAGATCTTATTTTTTACCCGAGCTAAGGAGAGTAGAAGCAGGAGAGTTCACTACAACCATGAATGGAGATGCCACTTTCTCTATTAACCCTCTGGCCATGCACAAAATCTATGCCGAGGGAAACATGGTGAGTATAGCTGAAAAAATTCCAATTGACATCTCTAGAACCCCTAGCGTCATTAAAAATGTCTTCATTGGAGCATATTGTTCCTCCGAGGAGATTAATATATACACAGAATTATTTAAATAGTTTTGTGACATTTTTTCTTGTTATTATGAGGAGATGCCAGGCATTGACCCTCGTATAGTCGAACATGAGATTGTGACTTAACCCGATGCTAATGCCATTCAGAAAAAGCTTCACCTAGTCAATCCTCGCAAGGAAATGACTATCAAGGATGAGTTAGAGAAATTCATTAAGGATGGTTTCATCTATCTAGTGTAATTGACGGAATGGGTGTCAAACCCTGATCCTATCAACAAAAAAAAGGTATGATTCATGTGTATGGAATTTCGTGACCGGAATCAATATTTCTCGAAAGATAATTTTCCAACCCCATTCATTGATCAGATTATCAATGAATGTGCGGGATATGAAGTATTTTCTTTTATGGATGATTTTTCTGGGTACAACCAGATTCAGATCAAACCCGAGGATCAACATAAAATGACATTTATATTTCCTTGGGGCACATTTTCATATAGGAAAATGCCTTTTGGCCTTAAGAATGTTGGAGCCACTTTCCAGTGGACCATGTCGTTCTCCTTCCATGACCTCAAGCATATAGTCGAGGCGTATCTTGATGATATGGAATCACATTCTCGTAAGAGATCTGATCATTCCACCCACTTATGACTTATTTTTGAGAGGTGTCTCTACTACTAGATTCAACTAAATATGATTACATGTGGTTTTTGTGTAACATCGAGATTTTTTTTTAGGTTTTATTGTGTCCACTAAAGGGATCATGTTCGATCCTTTGAAGGTTGAGGAAATAGTTCAATTGCCTCCCCCATGCACAATCCCCCAGCTTCAAAGTCTACAGGGGAAAGCTAACTTTCTTCGACAGTTTGTTGCCAACTATGTTGAGATTACTAAAGGGTTTATGCGTCTCTTGGAAAAAGGGGTCCCATTCTATTGGGATGAAGCAGATCAACTCTCTTTCGAAGCGTCGAAACATGCTCTGACGTCCGCCCTTCTTCTCAGTCCTCCAGATTATGGAAAGGATTTAGTGTTGTACTTGGTTGTAGCAGAGTATACTATTGGTGTGGTATTGGTCCAAGAGGATGACACACTCAAGGAGCATGTTATCTACTATCTTAGTTGAGGCTTGGTCAGAGCAGAACTCAACTACACACATGTTGAGAAAATGGCTTTGGTAGTTGTCCATGCTATCCAAAGGTTTTGTCATTACATTCTACTTCGCAAGACCATCGTCGTAGCTGTCATGAATTGTAATACCCCTATTTCCCCTAGTTTGTAAATATAACTATAAACTGGCCAAGAGAATATGGCAGACTAAATATGTGTGAATATTTGATTTGATGAAACTTTGTATAAAAGGGTCAATGTATGATTTTTTTTGTTATTAATAGAAATTGGATATGTGTTGCACAACTACTAAAAGGGGGGATTTTTCCAAGATAGACCATGGATGTTATGAGAGAGATGGTGAGGGAAACCAAGAATGGTTGAGATGACCCTCACCAAGCCAGTACCTACTGGGTGTAATTGGTCAACAATCCTCTGACCTAGAAATGAATTACTAGTCAAGTTGGTAGTTGGATGACCATCCTAAAGAGTTAACGAGGAGATGGGGCAGAGTACCCATCTGTAAGGATTCCAAGCCTGACCACGAGTTGGAGATTCAGACCCACACAACCTCGCTGGGAAAGGCAAGGAAGAGGTAATTCATGGGCAGAGGTGAAAGGGGGAGCACGCATATCTGCGAAGAGAGCAGAGTTAAAAGAGCATTTTGCAGTTCTTTGGTTCGAGGAAGAACTGGGAAATAATCTTGTTCTAGGAAGAAGAAGCCATGGGCATTGTTTTTTGTTACAATTTGATAAACGAGGCTGACAAGTGACTGTGGAAGTACTTGAGCAGACCTTTTTTTTTTTTATAGAGAAAACCGTTTGCCAAGATATTGTAGGAGGAGGAGAGTAACCTTCGTCCTCGACTGTCATTGAGCAAGAGGAAAGAGTCTCTCTTAGAGCATCATGGTCTAGCTCGGGGGTGGCCAACCATAAATCCATCAGGAGTGGTTGTGCCTATGGCTGGGATAAAACATGCACCCCTTTCAACACTCGCTTCACAAATTATGGTCTTCTGATAAGTATTTGCATACTCTGCGTGTTGAAATTGAAATAATGATTGAACACATGTATACGGTTATGAATGAGTTATGTATTGAATTATTAGAGGTAGAATTATGTATTGTCTCTATGTGAATCCCTATTTCCAAGTGGTCCTCTATTCACCTCATCCTAGCCACTAGAGAGTCATGGGATAGGAATTTTCATGAGAATCAGGGTAGGACTTGCTGAAATGTTGAAGTCCTGCCGACCCCTCGAACCTACCTTAGCGGGAAAGTAAATTTCAAACCCTGTGGAAGAAGGGAATTTCCTTCATACTCCTATTCATATGACCAACGGATCATGTACACATATTTAAATCCTTTAGGGCTCAAAGAATTAGCGCGTATCCCACGGGAGTCTTTGAAGGACCCATGTGACTAAGGTATGAGATCCTAGTTTTAGACCAAAAAAGAGCTATGTCCTTCTACCTTCGGAACTATAGAGAATCATGACCTTACCCTTTTTAAACTGGTTGAAGGTGACCAGCTGTCACTATTTTCCATGAGGTCGAACGACACTTGGTAGTTTCCCTAACCGTGGAAAATAGACTTGCCACCGCTAAACCTTTATAACTTTAACCGTCGCGAGTTATCATGAGCCACCAATTCAAGGGTATTCAGGAGACCCCTTGACCGTTGGATATATGCTGAGGTAACTTTGACAAAGTTCTACTATGGGAGAATAAATAGGATAAGACGTCGATCTCCCCGAACGCCGAAGTCTCAAAGAGATGGGAACTGTAGATCTAAGGATCCTTCGGGAGCTCCCCTGACCATCGGATCCCTGCCAAGGTTAGCCCGACGTTGACCAATTCGTGAAGAGGTGGTTCAACGCTAAAGTTTCTGAATGCCAGAGAGATGAAGTGATAAGGATCGTAGATCGAGGAAATCTTTGGGACCTCCCCCAACCATCAGATCTACACTAAGGAGACTTCACCAAAGTTCCACTTTGGAAGAGTGGGGTAATGTTAATACCCAAATCCTTGAAGCCTCGAAGTAATGGAGGTCATGGATCCAAGGACTATGTGGAGTATTACTGACCATGAGATCAAAGGGCTGGGAAACTATCAATCCAAGATGACATGACATTCTGACATCATTCAAGGTGACATGGACCCACATTACGTGTGCCATGTGTCACCCGGATATGGACGATTCACAGACCCCTTATGCCTATGAGAGAATGACATGTGTCACCCCTTAATGATAACACATGTCACCCTTGACCCTCTCCACATGTCAGATTATGTTTTGTGCCCGCCCGACCAACATGGTTGGTGATGTGTCCGAGACTTTGGGAGTCTGGATAACTTAGGGAGTTTGAAAGATTTGGAGCGTATTATAGTGGAGAGATGTTCAACGTCGATTGCCAATTGCCAAACCTCGAACAATTAATGTTGATTTCTAATCGACGAACGCTGAATGTTCAACGTCGATCTCTGAACGCTGAACATTGACGTTCAACATAGAACACCGATTTCCGATCACCGAATGGCCAAGGCCATGCGGAGAAAGCTTGAGGCCCTTAGTAACTTTGCCAGTTTGGCACTCTAGGGATATCATGTGGTGGAGCGGGAAATATATTTGAAGCCCAAAGACTGAATCCCCCTTTTTAACCGTAGGATCTCAGTAGATGATGTGGACCATTGAATCCCTCTGTTGTTCGGTGATCCAAGAATTCGGTCTTTGGGAGGAACTTCAAGAAACACCGTTGGAACTCCCAAAGCCCAGGAGTTCTGAAGTCCTGAATCCTTCGCTAAGAAGACTTTTAGCTCCCAATTTTCGGCCCGAGGTCATGAGGACCCTTCTAACTGGTTTATGCAAGTAGTGTGAGATGTAAACTTCATGTGAGTAGAAGAAAATGGTTTTTCTTAGTAAGGGACCAGAAATGAACCAAGGAAAAGTGAAACTTCAGTGCCCCATATCTTAAATGTTCCTCCAAGGGGTTGGGTGTGTTACATGAATCCTTTTTAATATGTGTTGACACAATGGATCATCGCCAGGAAAATTAGTTGATGTATATTTATTGTTCAAGAATTTGACTTGGAATTTGTTTTGGCAAAATCTAAGAAGTATTTGGTCTTTGCTGAACTAATTTCAGAACTTTCGGTTGAGACTGGTAATGATTCACCTGAAGAATCTGTTAGCACTCTGTAATTTTCCCAAGGCTGTGGAGGCAGTCATAGAGGCAACATCAAAACCACTTTGAGTCTTGGATATAGCCCTCCAAGACTCAGAGAGGGATCTCTCTGTCTGATATAACTTTGTTTGAAGAGAATATTAGGCTAGCTATGCAGAACATGGGTTTG